>CM064566.1:36757041-36864239 GCA_032716605.1 Paralithodes platypus
ATGATAGAAAGAATGTTGTCATTGCAAACTGAATAAGTTTAAGAAAGTAATGAAATTGAGAAAACGTTTCATTAGCCAGTAACGGATAGAGGGAGATCAAGAATAAAACAAATAGTGTTGGCAAGTTAATAGAGAATGGTATATTGGACTGAAGCAGCACCGATTGACAAGTTCAATAAAACATGGAGAGAAACTTAGCAAGTAAATGACGGAGTGAGAGAATGGACAAAGGCTTGGAGGAAAAAAAAATGCGTATTTACTAGATATGTAAAGCAAAACTGAAAATTAAAAATAACCCATAGTAAGTCAAAGAAATAGTGAGAGAAGGAATGCAAGACAATTGTGTTGGTAAGTTCAAGATTAATTGTAGATTGGACGACAACAAAAAAACCGCATTGAAAAAAAAAAAAAAAAAAAGGAGGGGAAAGACACTCAAATTTACCCTTTCATTATACCATGACCCATTCTTCATCAACTGTAATTATGATTATTATTTGAAGAGTTTCTTTACCTTAGGAAGATCTATAGGAGCTAAGTGGTTAAATGTGATCTAGTTTACCTCATCGACTGATAGAGATCCAACATAAGCTAAATAAAATATCTAGTGTTACCCAAAACATTATTTAAAAGGCGTTCTCAAAGACAGAAAGATTTAACAATAAATACCAAAGTGCGAGGATGAAGAACACAATCCTTCTAAAAAGTTAAAGGGAAGGGCCTTGGAAAAAAAGAGAAGACCGCGCTAAGAAGGTAAAAGAAAAAAAGTGTTTGAACGGATGAAAGAAAATCGTATTAGGAATTTAAAGAAGATAGTGGTTTGTGGTGAGTTGAACCCCGACAGAAAGTAAGGAAATATCATGTAAGTTGAAATTACTTTAGTGGTGTATTGTAGGCTACTGTACGTAGAATTTGTGTGCGCGTTTTTATTTTGTTTATTTTATCTATTTTTTTTTTGTATGAAGGAAACAATAGGCAAAGCTGCTTGCGACAAGTTTGGTTTCCCGAGCGATCGTTCGGGAGGAAAACGTCGACATTTAAATGTTACGAAAGGTCTTAATATTGGCAAAAACAACAACAAATGGGACGAAAGGCCATAAAATCGTCAAACTAATGGGATGCACATGTTAACATCTTAAAATTATTGGGGCTATATATGAGGAAGAAGGATATATAAAAAAAAAAAAAAAAAAAAAAAATCTCCCCTCAACCCTTTCAGCACGATGACGCCTTTACACCTTTCATGCTGGTGTGCTTGTTTAGTGTAATGACATTAATAGGCAAAGGAGGAGTTTGTGAGAGCTAGCTGGATTATTCTCTGTGTACGTGAGACACACAGAAACAGTACGGGAAGCCAGACAAATGAAACACGAGTTCCAGCAACTACTTATCACATGCATATAAGGCCTACCTTCGGTATTGCTCTGCTCTATTGGAGCGAGAAAGTGAGAGTGAGTGTGCTTGTGTGTTTGTGTTTGTAAGCATAGGTGCATGTGTCTTTTAAAGAGTTAAGTTAATGTGGTAGAAATATAAATATATGTGATTGTAAGTAAATAAACACACACACACACACACACACACACATGTGTTAGCCTCAGTTCACCTAGCTGTAAATAGGTACCTGGAATAAGTGGACGTCGGTGTGACGTCCCATCTTGGGTTGGCAAAAATGGTACAAGGCGAGATGGGTATCATATGGTTCACCTAAGCTGATGGCTACCTAAGCCTTCGGGCGAGATGGTGCCGTCAATAGTGAGAATGGTACCATACAGATCCACCCTAAGCCTTCGTTTCTGATGTCGCCAATTGGCTAAAATACAGACTACACACACATCCACAGCCATTCCAACAATACATAAAACACTTAACATGCATTTCACGCAATACATTCCCAGTTAAGGAGGCGCGATAATAATGAGCTTAGCTCGCATTGCGTGGATTCCCCTTGACGAACAAGTAACTGAGTAACACACACACACACACACAGACACACACACACACACAAACAAACTCACTACATGGTACGAGTGAAAGATGAGAACTAAATCGCATTGGAGAGTAAATAAAATAAAATGGAGGATATAGGGAAAAGGTTTGAAGAGTTGATAAAAATGGGCCGAAGTGGATACAAAAAAGAAGGAAGTCATGGTTAGAAAAAAATATTGTGAAGCGGAAAAGTTGGAGCGTAACTTGATATTGTGACGCTTCTGCATAGTAACCACGTGCGGGCATGCGCGCGCGTCGGCTGCCCAGCCGTTTAGAAACCGGCTGGTGGTAGCCGGCCGGCAGGCTTTCCCTTAGTATATATCCTACGACAATGTAACTAATGTCTGGGATATTCTTATGTTGTTTCACAGCTTGAAGCTGCCCTTATTCTTAACCAACGCATCTTAGTATATTTTATTCTCGAGAGTTGATTGTTTCATTATAATATATAAGATGTAAGTCTAGTGAGAGCGGGAAGAGACGAGCGGGAGAGAGAGACCGGCTTGGGACGTTGCTACGCGCGGAGAGACCAGCTTGGGACGAGCCTGAAGCGCTGCCACATGCATTTGATTGCAACGTTAGGCTTAGTTTCGACTCACGCACGGGGTAGAGGAGTTTGACCAGGCAACTGTGTTGAGTGTTGCCAAGCCTGGGATGTATTCTGCATGCCTAGGGGGGGGGGGGGGGGTCCAGAGAGATTCAAGACTTAGAGCTCACCTCATTGTCGTACCCTTCGGACCCCCTTGATATCTATCCCTCTCAACCCCACTTAGAAACGTTCTCTCTCTTACTGTGTATACCTTCTTTTCCACTACTTCACCAATCTATTTAATTATCCCATCCCCTTGATAGACCTTATATCTATTATTGTACTAACGACGAGCTCTCAGATAACTAGATAGGATTTTGGGCCTTATGCAGGGATGTAATTGTTAATGAGACCTAGGAAGCTTTTTTGTTGTCTCATATTTGGTGGTTTCATGCTTGCTAGTGTTCTTGTGTCAGGTTAGCAGGGGCTAGACCGGAGGGGAGGCTTTTTTGCGATCCTTTAAGTAAAGTCTGCTGGTGCGAGTCCCGTGGACCCGCACGACTTTACTAGGATACCCGTGGGAGTCTGGGGGCATTTTCTTGTCTGTGTCCCTGTGTGTCTAGCGTTGTGTTTTGTGAGGGCCATTGCCTAGTCCACTCAGCACTGCGCTAGCATGTCTTGCTTTTGTTTTTAGGGTCGCCAGGAGAGAGTCAGATACTTGCGATCTGAGTCTCTCAAGAGAGCACCCTTTCAATTAGAGTAATTTGGCGCACAGACCTGGGAACGTTCCTAGGCTAGAGCAGGTGGCTCAGCCCGGGTATCCGAAGCCTATATCCTTCCGGCTAGACCTCTGCCACCTGGCAGATTAACAGCTAGGGGTTTATTATCTCTGTATGCTTGTTATTGTGCCACAGTTTACCGTTTTTGTGAGCATTGTGAGTCAGGGTGTGGATTAGAGACTCTGTCCGAGCAGGCTTGCCTGACTAAGAGTGAGAAGCACACCTGAATGTGGTTATGTTGCGAGTTGCTGCCTTTATTTAATTATACCTATGCCATTATACACGATGTCCTATCACTAGTATTTATTCCTGCTTATGAGTTAAGAGTTCTCTAAATCCGTAACGTACTTTCTTTGCTAAGCATCAGATCCTACAGTAGCCGCATGCAGTTTAGAGACCCGCATCTTGTCTACCTGTACGATGTTTTGAGGACTGTTTGCTTTCACCTTCTTTCACGCAGGGGTGATTAGTTATATTAATTAACGTAACATTAAATGTACTTTCTTCTAGTTTGTTATTAAATTGTTCTGCAATTTAATTCCGTTATCTATCGTTTCCTTGAAGCTTTAAGTCAACTTAATTGTGTGATCTTTATATAGCCTGCTAGACTATCAGCAGTCTATAGTGCGTGCACCCTGTAACCGAGTCATAGGATACCTCGTTGTCCAGGCAGGACTCTTGACGGTTTAGGGTGGTTTGTTGCCTGAGTTTATAGATAAGGGTTGGATCTAGCGTTTTCCGTTGTTGCTTGTTGCCGCATACCTAGTCCAATAGAAAGAGCCCAGTGTTATATATCCCAG
This sequence comes from Paralithodes platypus, assembly GCA_032716605.1. Lineage (NCBI taxonomy): Eukaryota > Metazoa > Arthropoda > Malacostraca > Decapoda > Lithodidae > Paralithodes > Paralithodes platypus. The sequence continues at coordinate 36,761,133 of CM064566.1, forward strand.
GACGTAACAAATGGCGACCTTGCATAGGATTTACTGAACAGAGGAATATAGTGGTCATTTGTTTTGAGATTCCTTATGATTAGAGGAATACAGTGGACATAGAGTTTTTTTTTGGAGCAACCAATATAACACATTAAAGACTTTAAATAACATTAGTATATACATACTTGCATAGGAGATAAGGCACATTCTATAACCGTGATAATTACTGCAGTACACAAACATGTCTAATACATCAGAACACAGTGATGGGTCAGGTCACGATACGGGCTCGGAGGGAGAAAGACCTGTGGAGTGGCTAGTCGATAGCGAGGAGGTTGCTAGAAGATTTATAGAGGTGCCCCTTACCGCTGCCAGGGTGTTGAAGCTGAATAAGTATGGCTTAAAGTGTGTGGCAGGTCTTCAGGGTCACCAGGGTTTAAGTGGCATGAGGAAAGATCAGTTGAGGACTTTGATATTGGGTTTAGAAGGGAGAGACCTGGGTGGAGAGGCGACTTGGGGCCCCGGTCCCCAGCCCCCCCTCCACTCTACCCCCATATCAAACGTCAGGGTGCCTGAATTTAGTACATACCCCCAAATTGATGGTCAATGGCAGCGTGGAATTCAATCACAGGGACCCTCTCCATTAAATGCACCTTCCCCTCCTCAAGGGTTGACTCCAGATTTGTTGTTTCGGCTTGAGATGGCCAAGGTTGAGGCCGCCGAAAGACAGGTTAGTGTGCAGGCTGAGGTTGCTAGAGCTCAGGTTGAGGCTGCCGAGAGACAGGCTAGTGTGCAGGCTGAGGCTGCTAGAGAGAACAGCTATACGAGAGGCTGAACTGCAGGCAGAGTCTACTAGGTATCGGGCTGACAGGGAGCTGGAGAGATCTCGAGTGGAGGTAACAGGGCGAAATATTGGGGGAGGTAACAGACATCGGGACCAATCATTGTCGCACCTGCTTAAACTAGTTCCTGTGTTCGATGAATTATGGTGGCTGAGTTTTTTATGCGATTTGAGAAGAAGTGTCAGGAACACCAGTGGCCTCAGGAAAAGTGGGCAGCATTAGTTTCATCAAGACTCCTAGGAAAGGGGCTAAAAGCGTATGATGCACTACCTTTAGAGTCCTGTGTAGTTTATGAGAGCTAAAGAAGGCTGTGCTACGGGCCTATGAGTTACAACCAGAAACTTACCGCTTGAAGTTCGGGGTGTTACTAAGGGCAAGGATAGTACCTTCCCAGAACACGCCCGGGACTTGTCTGATGCACTACGACATTGGCTGCGTTCTGAGAGGCAGCTACTTTTGAGGAGTTGAGTGAGCTGGTCTTGGAGCAGTTCTTTAAGTGCACAGGCGGGGACTTAACATTAAATATAAAGGAAAAAAAATCCTAGAACTCTCCAGGAGGCAGCAGAAATGGCTGACCGCCGACTGTCATTAATTCGAGGGTGCGCAGCAGCTAGGAGTGAGTCGGGTGCAAGGATCGTACCCCTCCCCCTCCCAAGAATTTTGATACACATAAATACAAAACCATCTAGCACTGACAATAAACTGAACATAAACCAAATACCGTCCCGTATAAGAATTCTAATGGTACCTCCCAAGGGAAACCAAAGAGTAAAGAGTGCTTCGCATGTCACAGGAGGGTCACTTTGCAAATGCTTGTCCGAACAAGCCACCAACAAGTTGTGTCATTGGCCCGCAGCATAGGGGTGTCGCCTATATCTTCTGAGTTTGCCCAGGGTAGTTCGTCAGAGGGTGGGACACAGCCTGTGTTCAAGAGTCCGGAAGGCTCGAACCCGGTCCGCGACGTCTTTGGGGGTCATAGAGGGCATGGTTTTGTGAGGTGGGCTGGCGAAAGGCGAGGAGTTAAGCTATTGCGTGATACGGGGGCTTCTCAGACCTTGTTAACCCTCCTGGCCCAGTTGTCATTTTAAAATGACACCACGAATTAAGGGCTGGAGCCCGGATGTCATTTAAAAATCTGTAAGCTTGAAAGCCTATTCAGCTTGGTCTGAACGCTGTGCGTCCGACGCATGTAAACAAAGCCGATCGTTACGTCACCGCACCTCCGAAAACAAGAAGGAGAAGACTCGTTTGTTATTGTATGTCTGTATGTCGTTGTTTCAGTAGTGAAAAGATCTTCATATTGCTAACATCGCCTGCAAGTGCTCTCCACTGAAATCGTCATCACAACTGAACCAGTTGACATAGAGAGCTCTACTCAACACCAGTCTACAGATTGCAAACCGAACTACATTTATAGATGCGTGGGAAATTTCTAGCAGTTAAACTAAACAAAAATATGGTAGCCTAGGCCTAGATGTTTTTCGGCCAGATCGCCCGGGTAGCCCACACTGTCATTTTGAGAGCCTGCCGGGCATTGTTAAAGAACTTTACTGGTAGACCGATTAACGCTGCTCGGGTGGTGGTAGTTCAGGGGATCAATGCTACGAAGTCCTACCCGCTGGTGCGGATGGAGCTGGAGGTGGGTGGTGTGGCGAAGGAGCTGGATGTAGGAATTGTAGAGAACTTTCCTGTTGGGGGCGTCGACCTCCTCCTCGGCAACGACTTTGCGGTGCCTGCTTCTAAGGTTTCACCCTTGGTCGTTGCCGAGAAGGCGGCCGACGTTAGTAGGGAGGAACAGGAGTGGGTTGAGAAGTGTAGCGTACAAACCATGGCGTGTGTTGTGACGCGTTCTCAGACATCCGGAGCCTTGCAGCCACCACCTCAGTCTATCAAACCGCGGAGGAAAGGTCACAAGAAAACGGGAAGTGTTGGTCAATTGGAGAGTTTTGAGCCGGCAGTGTTTCTTGGTGACTCATTATTGGCACCTATGTTATTGTCTGGAGAGGCCCCGGGGCCTGTCACCGCTAGTGCAGGTGCAGGGCAGGAAGAGACTCTGCGACAGCATCGTTATGCGCAGCGTGAGGAAAGGATGGCTCAGCGGGACATTGGAGGTGGAAATAAATTATTTAAGATGAACTTGGATAATCTCGCACCTGCTGATATATGTTCCTTGCAGCTGGAAGATCCTGAAGTCAGGGCGTGTGGTAATGGTGCTGTAGAACTGGAGAGCGATGGGGATGCGCAGCCTGGTGATTTTTTCTTGTCCGAGGGGATCTTGTATCGGAGACATCAGGATCCCAAGAAAAAGTGGGATGGCGGATCAGGATTAGTGGACCAGTTAGTAGTACCGAGGGTGTGCCGTGAGAGCTTATTGAGATTAGCTCATGATGTGCCTTTGGCAGGGCACCTGGGGGCACGTAAGACGGAGGCAGCTCTGAGCAAGCTTTTCTGGTGGCCTGGGTTAAAGGCGAGTGTCATGTCATAGGTGTCACAGTGTCACACTTGTCAAGTTGGGAAACCCAATCAGGTCATCCCGAGAGCCCCGTTACAACCCATCCCTGTCATTGGGCCGCTCTTCAGCAAAGTAGTTATCGATATGGTTGGCCCATTGCCCCCCACTAGTGCCGGCAATAAATTTTTACTAACTGTAATGGATGTAGCAACACGGTATCCAGATGCTTACCCCATGCGCAACGGGATGGCTAAGACTGTTGTCAAAAACCTACTTGTCTATTTCTCTCGTTATGGCTACCCTCAGGAGATCCAGTCTGATCAGGGATCCAATTTTACTTCTGCTCTGTTTAAGCAGACCATGCAGCAACATGGGATAGTGTCTGTGGTGTCATCTGCCTACCATCCCGAGAGTCAGGGAGTTTTGGAAAGGTGGCACTCGACTCTCAAGAGTATGTTGCGGTGTTATTGCATGGAAAATGGGAAGGACTGGGATCTAGGTCTCCCATACGTTTTATTTGCTGCAAGAGAAGTACCTGGGGAGAGCTTGGGATTTAGCCCGAACGAGTTGGTTTTTGGACACATAGTCAAGGAGATCTGGGAGGGAGTCACAAAGCCATGCTCGCTTCTAAAGTATGTTGTTGAAAGCCGTGAGAGAATGCTAAAGAGCCTGGAGGTAGCAGGTCGGAACCTTAAGAGTTCACAAGCTCAGATGAAGGACAGATACGACCAGAAGGTGAAGCTGAGGGAGTTTGAAGTAGATCAGGAGGTACTGATACTACTGCCTCTGGTGGGACACCCCTTGTCTGCCAAGTATTCTGGTCCGTATCAGGTTGTAAGGAAGGTTTCTGATCTAGACTATTTAGTAGCTACTCCTGATCGTAAGAAAAAGAACCAACTTTGCCATGTAAATCTGAAGAAAGAGTGTGTGAGGCGCCCCTCCGAGCCTCTCACTGTCCCGGTGTTGATCTGCAGTGATCGTGGTGGAGAAGGAGGAAGGGACAGTCAAGCTGCGGGGGAGGATAATTGGGATTGTCATGTATCCGCGGATCAGTGGGCGGGGAATTCTAGACAAGTGGCTCACGAGTTGATATTGCACCTGCCTGAGCAACAACGTGTAGCTGTGCAGCACTTGTTTGATTCAAACCCAGCTGTTTTCGCGGAGCATCCTGGCCTCACTACTCAAGCGGTGCACGATGTCGATGTTGGGGACCACCCGCCCTTTAAATCAGTGCCATACCGTGTTCCCCCTATTAAATTACCAGCACTTAGGGAAGAGCTGGATTATATGCTGAAACGTGGGCTGATTTCTGAGGGTGCAGTAAGGTGGACTTCCCCAGTCACACTGCAGCCCAAACCAGATGGCAAGGTGCGGTTTTGTATAGATTTCCGCAGGTTGAATGGTTTAACCCCCACAAATGCCTACCCTCTCCCTCGCGTGGACGACAGTGTGGATAAGATAGGAAAAGCCAAGTTCCTCACTAAGATAGACCTTGTTAAGGGATATTGGCAAGTGCCCTTGTCTGAGCGAGCGCGAGAGGTGTGTGGGTTTGTGGTGGACGGTGCCACATATCGTTGCCATGTTATGCCATACGGGCTGAAAAATTCCCCTGCAACGTTTCAGAAATTAATGAACGACATTGTAGCCGACATTCCCAACTGTACGGTGTACCTAGATGATGTCATAATATACGACGATGATTTTAACAATCACTGTGCTCACATCGGACAGCTTTTTAACACCTTACGAGCGGCCTATGCGGTTTATTTATGTGTACCGCCCAGCGGGGTGTTTTTAGCCAAAATAGGGCTGTTTACGTGATCATTTTCATGCCTAAATAAGACCCAGAACGTAAAACAAGTATCTATCCCTGAAAGGGCATAAACAGAGCTTTCGAATGACACCATAACGATCCTTGTATGATGGATAGTTTTCTTGCAATAACCGTGCAACGCGAGTGCAAAAAGCAGGTAATTCGGTACTTTCGGTACATAATTGAGTATGTAGCGAGTGAGAGAGGGAGGAGGGAGCTGAGATTTGTGTCAGTAGGTTCGCCGCGGTGGTCTGGAGCAGTCATATGCTCGCTAGTCTCCTGCCACCACTTGTCTCTCTCTCTCAGCCACATTACGTGCTTAAATTGCCACTCGACCTATGTCGAGCGCCGCCACATAGTCCAGCTTTATTTAACTCGACTTAAGTGGTGAGCCGCTTTTTAAGGGTTAATAAACTGAATGAAGCAGGTTTGGTGGTAAACATGGGTAAGTGCGATTTTGTCAAAGCCACAGTTTTGTATCTGGGGTTCGAGGTGGGGATGGGTCAGGTGTGCCCTCCACAGACAAAGATCAAAGCCATCGATCAGTTTCCCCAGCCTACGACTAAGAAACAAATCATGCGGTTTCTAGGTATGATAGGCTATTATCGTCGCTTCATCAAAGGCTATTCGACTGTACTTGCACCTTTAACTGACTTATTATCTAAGGACAAGAAGTTCCGGTGGTTTCCTGAGTGTGCAGAGGCGTTTTTCCTTGGTAAAACACCTGTTATGTACCCACCCCATACTCAGGGCCCCGGACTTCAGCAGACCTTTTCAGCTGGCGACTGATGCCAGTGGCGTAGGGGCTGGGGCTGTCTTGTTACAGACAGATGATGAAGGTATCGAACATCCAGTGAGTTTTTACAGTAAAAAATTCAATAGTGCACAAAGGAATTACTCTGTAATTGAAAAAGAACTCCCGGCGATAGTGCTGGCGCTCAGGCACTTCGATGTATATGTTCCTGCTTTCGGACCAGTCGTAGTGGTTTATACCGATCATCACCCTCTGAAATTCTTGAATCAGTTTCATAACCGGAATATGAGGCTGACCAGGTGGTCACTCATGCTTCAGGAGTATAATCTGGACATACGCCATATTACCGGTTCTGAAAACGTGACAGTGGATTGTCTATCAAGGGTGGATGATGTTGGTTAGACTGCCACAGGATTGAGGGTTGAGTGTGGAGGAAAATAGGCTGTCACTGTAGTTCAGCCGAAAAAAACAAATTAAAAAAGCAAAAACCTTATAAAAACTCTTTATTTTTTATAACGTGTAGAATTTTGTATAAGATGTTGTAGCAGTATCTAAGTTGAATGTTTTCCCTTACTGTCGCTGAGTTAGTTGAACTTGCTCGGTGGAGCGCAACAGTCTTTATTTATTTTTTATACATAGTGCCTTGTGTCGCAACAGTGTGCGGTACTATGAGAAGCTTTCTGGTAGATATGAAGAACTTAGTCAAGGGTCTTATATCTTAGGGGAGGTGTGACACTTCTGCATAGTAACTACGTGCGGGCATGCGCGCGCATCGGCTGCCCAGCCGTTTAGAAACCGGCTGGTGGTAGCCGGCCGGCAGGCTTTCCCTTAGATTATATCCTACGACAATGTAACTAATGTCTGGGATATTCTTATGTTGTTTCACAGCTTGAAGCTGCCCTTATTCTTAACCAACGCATCTTAGTATATTTTATTCTCGAGAGTTGATTGTTTCATTATAATATATAAGTTGTAAGTCTAGTGAGAGCGGGAAGAGACGAGCGGGAGAGAGAGACCGGCTTGGGACGTTGCTTCGCGCGGAGAGACCAGCTTGGGACGAGCCTGAAGCGCTGCCACATGCATATGATTGCAACGTTAGGCTTAGTTTCGACTCACGCACGGGGTAGAGGATTTTGACCAGGCAACTGTGTTGAGTGTTGCCAAGCCTGGGATGTATTCTGCATGCCTAGGGGGGGGGGGGGTCCAGACAGATTCAAGACTTAGAGCTCACCTCATTGTCGTACCCTTCGGACCCCCTTGATATCTATCCCTCTCAACCCCACTTAGAAATGTTCTCTCTTACTTTGTATACCTTCTTTCCACTACTTCACCAATCTATTTAATTATCCCATCCCCTTGATAGACCTTATATCTATTATTGTATTAACGACGAGCTCTCAGATAACTAGATAGGATTTTGGGCCTTATGCAGGGATGTAATTGTTAATGAGACCTAGGAAGCTTTTTTGTTGTCTCATATTTGGTGGTTTCATGCTTGCTAGTGTGTTCTTGTGTCAGGTTAGCAGGGGCTAGACCGGAGGGGAGGTTTTTTGCGATCCTTTAACCCGTACAGCCCCATCGACGCGCCTGATGCGTCGGCGATGTATGTAACGCACAGCCCCAGAGACGCGCCTGGCGCATCACCCTAATTGCGCCGACCGTAACCTCAGGTGTAGCCACTCAAGAGGGCTCAGATTTGTATGGGAACTGTGTACGTATCCCACACAACCATGCCGATAGTTGAAAACTCTCAAAGTCCACGTGCGTGCGCGTGAGCGCGCAATAACCTGGTTTTTTGGGGTAATTGCCTTAAATTGTTTACTCTTGTAAAATACGTTTTCGGGGGTTCTCTAGGACCATTCTTTAAGCTTTTAAAGCGGTTTTTCGTGGTTTTTCCTTCATTCCTAACCCATTCGCTATTGTTTCTGGAATAAAACAATTTTTTGAAAACCGGCCGGGTTCTGGTGAACAAACATTACAAAACTAGCCGGGGCTGGACGGGTTAAGTAAAGTCTGCTGGTGCGAGTCCCGTGGACCCGCACGACTTTACTAGGATACCCGTGGGAGTCTGGGGGTAATTTCTTGTCTGTGTCCCTGTGTGTCTAGCGTTGTGTTGTGTGAGGGCCATTGCCTAGTCCACTCAGCACTGCGCTAGCACGTCTTGCTTTTGTTTTAGGGTCGCCAGGAGAGAGTCAGATACTTGCGATCTGAGTCTCTCAAGAGAGCACCCTTTCAATTAGAGTAATTTGGCGCACAGACCTGGGAACGTCCCTAGGCTAGAGCAGGTGGCTCAGCCCGGGTATCCGAAGCCTATATCCTTCCGGCTAGACCTCTGCCACCTGGCAGATTAACAGCTAGGGGTTTATTATCTCTGTATGCTTGTTATTGTGCCACAGTTTACCGTTTTTGTGAGCATTGTGAGTCAGGGTGTGGCTTAGAGACTCTGTCCGAGCAGGCTTGCCTGACTAAGAGTGAGAAGCACACCTGTATGTGGTTATGTTGCGAGTTGCTGCCTTTATTTAATTATACCTATGCCATTATACACTGTATGTCCTATCACTAGTATTTATTCCTGCTTATGAGTTAAGAGTTCTCTAAATCCGTAACATACTTTCTTTGCTACGCATCAGATCCTACAGTAGCCGCATGCAGTTTAGAGACCCGCATCTTGTCTACCTGTACGATGTTTTGAGGACTGTTTGCTTTCACCTTCTTTCACGCAGGGGTGATTAGTTGTATTAATTAACGTAACGTTAAATGTACTTTCTTTTAGTTTGTTATTAAATTGTTTCTGCAATTTAATTCCGTTATCTATCTTTTCCTTGAACCTTTTAGTCAACTAAATTGTGTGATCTTTTATATAGCCTGCTTGACTATCAGCAGTCTATAGTGCGTGCACCCTGTAACCGAGTCATAGGATACCTCGTTGTCCAGGCAAGACTCTTAACGGTTTAGGGTGGTTTGTTGCCTGGGTTTATAGATAAGGGTTGGATCTAGCGTTTTCCGTTGTTGCTTGTTGCCGCATACCTAGTCCAATAGAAAGAGCCCAGTGTTTATATATCCCAGGACGTAACAATATATTGTAATGGTACCACGCTGATAGATAGATGGGGTGAAGAGATAGATATATGGATAGATGGGTAGATAGATGGATAGAGTGATTCATTGATTGTTTGATAAATAAATAGATAATAAGTTGTAATGGCGCCACGCTGAGAAATAGATAGGATATATATATATATATATATATATATATATATATATATATATATATATATATAAAGAGAGAGAGAGAGAGAGAGAGAGAGAGAGAGAGAGAGAGATAGAGAGGTGATCTTAGAAAATAAGTTCCAGTAAAGTATCGACATAAATAATGCCGTGTAAGACAGGACAAAAAATAGACAAATTATGAAAAGTGATGAAAGCCATAAGAAAACCGTGGATTTATTTTAAAAGGCTTTGGGCGCAAGATAAAAATGTAGGTGAATCTGAAAAGAGTGGTATCATTCATTTAGTTATATTTATATACCTATACATATAATATATATATATATATATATATATATATATATATATATATATATATATGTTGGTAAAGCCAGGTAATACATTTTCTTTAATACATACGAGGTTGAAAGAAATGGCAATTTCTGCGTTGGAAATTTTATTATTCAAAGTTTCCAGGTCTCTGATGAGTTTTCGCTGGGTGGCAGGAAGTAGATGAAGGAGATGAGCAAAATTCATGGTGGTACAGGGTTACATTAAAGTACATGAAGATACAGGATATACGACGCGTTTCACTGGACAACCAGCATTATCAAGTAAGGAAGGAATGATATAAAAGGTAAACAGGAAGGGTATATATAGAGGGTGGAGGATCAGAGGAGGCGGAATTTTCTTTAATACATACGAGGTTGAAAGAAATGGCAAATGGCCTCCTCTGATCCTCCACCCTCTATATAATACTAATTCGTCTTAATATCTTAACATTATTGGGGCTATACATGAGGGAGAAGGGGGTCCTAATACAAACAAAATAACAATAACCTCCCCTCAACCCCTTCAGTACGATGACGCCTTTTTACCTTTCTTTCTGACTAACAATAGGAATTTTTAAGAAGCTTAAGATGGACCCATTATATTCAGATGGTTTATGGAGATATTATCCCATACAGTACCAGTGACGCCTTTTGCATTATATTGTGGCAACTATAAGAATCAGATTAGGAATGACCTCTAGCAATAATAAGGCTTCAAACTATCTCAACCAGTCCTTTTACCTACTGCAGATCCTTCCTGAGTTGCATAATATCGTGTATATATAGCTAGAATAAAAGATAACACACGTGCATTACATTTTATATCATGAGTAGAACATAAGATGCATTGTATATAGTTAAGGAGAGAGAACAATATAGGCAGGGGGGTGGTAGTGTGTGCGTGCGTATACAAGTGCTGCCTCCCCACCCCCCCCCCCCCCCCTCCGCTCGTAGGCTCGCGCGCGTGCCTTCTCACGTCTCTTGATTGGCTGGTGGTTCCTGGCGCCTTCTGCAGGCCTGCTGCCTGGTGACGTAGCGGCCTGTGATTGGCTGACCACCATGCATTTGTGTGATCCTGGGGGTCCCGAGGAGCTACTCTCTTCAGAGCTTGCCTGACCAGCATACCCTTCACACCTCCCTTACCACCTGTCACCGACTTCTACCTGTAGAACACTTTCTCTCTCTCTCAACTTCTTACCTCTCATTCTTCTAATCTATTTAACATAACTCCCCTTTGGTTCTGCACGATTTCATATATTGGCCATCGTATTATATGCTGAAGCTCTCAGATATTACATGTTTAGTTAGGCATTTTGGAGGGTTACTATTTTGTCTGTAGAGGTTCGACACTCTCACGGTGTCTCCCTACCTTTTTCTTGGTTGTCTGCTGGGCTATTTAATGCTAGACTGGGGTGAGGCTATTGTTGTTGTGATTTCCGATGTGTACCAGGTTTTGCTGAACCTGTACAATCGCAACGGATACGTGGGAAGCCTAGGTTGTCTTTCTGACTGTGTACCTTGTGAGCTTAGCACTGTGTTGCGAGTGAGGGCTTTTGCCTCTGCCACCCAACACTGTGCTAACTCGTTTTGCTTTCACTTTGAGAGGGACGCCAGGAGAGAACCAGATACTAGCGATCTGGATCTCTCAAGAGAGCACCCCGTCATTTAACGTAATTTGGCCGTACAGTCTTAAGGACCTCGCTAGGCTACGAGCCGCTTGCTCAGCCATTGTTTCCTAGCCTACTACATCCCAGCTAGACTTTATTCGCCTAGCAGACACCCGATTAGGATTATAAACTCTTATGTTATGTATGCAGCATTTTTATTCATGTTGATTGTAAGCCTTGGTTGTTGTTGAGTTGCACAACCCGAGCAGGCTTTTTGAGTTGCCTGAGGAAGTACTTCTTTTGTTGTTGGAGATAATCCTATTGCGCATTTATTATTATACCCGTGCCAGTTAACACTGTATGTCCATACACTTGTCATATCTTGTTCCTGCTTTATATAACAGTTCAAAATCCGATTCGATCATCTTAAGCAGCATCAGACTTTCTTCAGAAGATTCCTGCTCGATGCTTTAGGACTTTCATTCACTTTCTTTAATATAGGAGTGACAGTTTATTATTGTTTAGAGTAACTTTAATTATACCTTCTTCTTGTTTGCATTAAATCATTTCAGTGATTTAATTAAGCTCTCTATTCTTTCCCTTGTATACATTATTAATGTAATTGTATGTTGTTGTGATCAGACTGTATCAGAGATCATCAGCCTGTAGTAGTAGTGCATTTATACCGAGTTATAGGATACCCGGTTATCGCAGATTTAACTCTGGAGGGTATAGGTGTTTTTGTGCGCCGGCATTATAAGTTCGAGGGTTGGATCTAGTGTTACCGTTGTGGCTGTGTGCCTTTCTAGTCCAATAATTAAGAGCCCTTGTTTTATACGAGTCCCGGTCGTAACAGGAGTAAATACCTGGATTGATAAAGTAGTATAGGCTAAGACAGTGTTAACCCCTTCACCACCATGACGAAATCTTCATCATATTCTGGTTACCATTAGACGATTTTCTTTAGTTTATAATCGATCTATACGACTCAAATGGGTAAACACGATCTTAATAAACCCTCTTAGTAACCTAGGTCTTTCTTAAACTGAATACAATCATATAATATTAGCCAGAATCAAAGGTAAAAAGGCGTCATGGTGCTGAAGGAGTTAAGGATCATTAGATACACTGTAGGTGGATTGACGTACAGGTATGGTCGGCTTTACTTAAGCTGACGGTAAATTGAATCCCTTAAAAGCTGATAAACAGTATATATAATTCATGGAAACCTATGAAACCATTATTTCCCTGCTTTATATTGCTACGTTTTCATGTTTTTTTCTATATTCCAACTACTCCCTCTGAGGTCTTGTTCCAGCCTAGGGAGTGAGATATGCGAAGTTTCACGGCTCGAAGCAACTCCATCTCTGAAGCCGCTTCACCTCTGCGCTTCACAGTCTCATCCCCCAGACTCGGACCCTCACTCTCAGAACGCCAGCTATTGAACAATTAACTCACTAGGCATTGCCCCCCTGTAGCATATATTTGAATATGGGAATAGTCATACAATGCTATTTAATCAGGGAACAATGAGGGTATTTTTTTGGCATTTCGATGTGCTGTGGTAATGCACTGAAACTAGGTACAGCACGAATTCCATCCCAATAATATCTTCCCATTGACATATTGGGATTTGAACCCGGGTCCATTGGATTACCAGTCCAGTGGCAAGACCACTCCGCCACACCTCCCCTATAAACTGTATATACTGTATAATTATATATATATATATATATAGTTATATATATATATATATGTGTGTATGTGGGGGTGGGGGGGAGGGCATCAGATAGTGAGTTAGGTTTTTTCCTCTCACAACAGATGGTGCGTATATCGTATTTTGCCGTTTCGTTTATGGGTAGAGGTTTCCACGGTATTTACAGTATCCACCATGGTGTGTTCCTTGTGTTGTACACCCCATTGTACAGTCATGGTCTAGACTAGTGTCATGCCTCAATAAGTCCAGGCAATCCTTTTAGATACGATTGAACCAAATAGTTCTTCTTCTGATTATTATTATTATGATTATTATTGTTATTATTATTACTATTATCATTATTATTAGTAGTAGTATTACTATTATTATTATTTGTATTATTATTATTATTATTATTATTATTATTATTATTCATATGTTTGCATAAACCAGTAGAGGAAAAATCCTTGAAGGTACGATGGAGGGACATTGCTTATACTTTTTTTTTTTTTTTTTTAAAAGACCTCCGTCTACGTATTGTGAAAAATCTGTTATCCTCCGGCAAATTGTGGGGTTGAGTGAGTGAAGGGGGGGACAGTGAATAAAGGAGGATACATGTTTTTCATAATACGTGTTGCTAGCCCCAAACGCGCGAGCAACTGTGGCTTTCAACCATCCGACACATCCCCTTTTATTTATGTGCATCACACATGTTACATACAAATAAAGTTTATGTTTTGTTTTACCCTACTGTGGAAAGACTACGGATACACCACTCCTGCCCGGGCCTCACACAGTGGCATGACCCAGTCCAGTTGAACTGAGCTCATGACGCTGGTGGCATTGCCCCGGAGGATAGCCATCCCTAGTCTTTGCTTGAGCCAGAGGGTTTCCTGGGGTTCTCCTGAAACTTCTCTGATTTTACGGCCTATTTCATTCACCATCTTAAGGGTGGTAGGGACGAAGACTCCTGAAGTTTCGAATGCAAGTGGCTCGAACTGATGATTTCTGGCGATGGCTTGATATTTTTCTCGCTTTTTATTTTCTGCTATCCGGGCGGCTTCACCTGCTTCGTCGGCGTTTCTGGCGATGTTGGTTGTGGAGAAAGTGTCAACACATGTGGCATCCCACACGAGGCACCGGCCATTCTTGTAAGGGAAAGTGGTCATCCCATCTGGCCGTTTGCCGTCTTCTCTGTGAAGTCCATGTGGTTCGAGGATTGATGCACGGTTAGCACTCTGCAGGGCCCGTTTTATGACATCATTTAGTGCAGAGTGTCTTGGCAGGCGGCCTGCGTTGTAATTACATGACAAGGCATGGTGACCTTGAGCATCCATCCCCCCACCACACTTGCAAGTGTGTGGGTGACAAACTGCCGCACCCACTCTGAGCGCGATGGCAACCCGGAGCGCTTCAGCATCCAAGTGAGTTCCAAGAGGTGGGATGGGGATGGCGTGTTACCACAAGCCACTCTCCGAACGAGCGGCTGCCTGGAGGCGTGCTTTTGAAACCTGGTCTGCATTGGTTAGGAGATTTTCTTGAGTTTTCTTCGCCGAGATGGTATCCCACGCTTTCTGCTTGCTCCTGGAGGTACCCTGAGGCTCCTCCTCTACTCCTGTACTTTCCTTCCAGGTGTCAATCGCTACTGTTACGTCCCAATTAAGTGTCATTCCGGGTTGAGAAGAAAGGGTGGACACTACAAGGTCGTTGGTCGCGATGAGGGAAGAGATAAAGGCTGGGGAGGCAATATCCGAGGCTCTCCGTATGCCCAAGCCCCCGAGGCGGACAGGAAGGGTGGCTTGTGTCCAGGTCCGTTCTTTAAATTCCACGTTGGTGATGCTGGTCACTGCTTCTCGGATTATGCTGTCTAATTCTTGGAGGCCACCATTGTTCGTGTAAGTCATCGATGTGCGCAGGAGGTATTGGAGTTTTGGGATGGAGAAACAGTTCTTGAGAAGGGCCAGAGCTGAGTGGGCATTGATGTGTATCAGGCGACTCACGAGACGTTGAAGCTCCTCCTTTTTAACTTGAAGTGCTGGTGGGATTGCTGCCAGAGTTAGTGGGGAACCTAATAGGGTTTGCTGGTGCTCCTGAAGGATCTTTACATCTGGCAATATGCCTCGAAACAGGGCCTGAGTCTCTTATCCTTGTTCACGTGTGTGGTTGAGGAGGACAAGTTCACATTTGGTGTCATTTATCACTAGCCCAGCCTGGCCGAGGTCAGTTACGATGTTATTTAGGTCGGTTAGGACGTTCTCTACTGACCCACCCAAGGTTGCATCGTCCAGGTACCATACATTCAGTTCTGACCTTACTTTGTTAGCTGCTGCATCCACCCCTATTGAGAAAAGAGCAGGACCACCTGGATCTCCCTGCTGTAACCCGGTCGCTGATGGGATTACCGTCTCGCCAAAAATCAGGATTGAAGGTTTGGAATAAGCCTGCCAAAGTAGGGGGTACAGAGTGGGGATGTGTTCTTGAGCTGCACGGAGGAAGACATCCCTGCGAATGCTGTTGAATGCGTTCCGCATGTCAATCTTTAGAAGCACTCGTTTTTCTTGGGCTTGGCTGAGGTAGGTGCGGGTTGCGTGTACAGCAGCTTCACACCCCCCTGGAGTTCCGAAACCTAGTTGAACTGGTCTTAAGTGTTGACCTAGGCCATTCGAGAGTGGTTTCAAACCCACCTTTGTGGCAAGGCGGCGGAAGGTGTTCCCTACTGCTATTGGGCGCACACCGCCATCTTTTTTTTGCCAGTGCACAGAGTGATGCCCCAAAAAATAGGGGTGTGGCACAGTCGGGTACTTCCCCTCTTAAAACCATGTTGATGAATTTGGTGAGGGTTTCCAAGAGTGCCTCCCCAGCAGCTCCTGATCCCTGACCCAAGAGGCCTTTGAGGTGGGCGGGTCGGATACCATCTGGGCCCGCGGCTGAGCCTGCTGGGAATGAAGTCACTGCGGCAACCACCTGCTCCTTCGTGACAACTAAAGGTTGGCGCATCTGGTCATTTGGGGCAGGGGGGAGGTTTAGGTCCCTAGGTGTAGGTGGGTGCTTTTCTTGTAGGGCTTCAATAACTTCGGTGCCTTGACCAGCAAAATCTTCTGAAGAGGACAACAGTCTGACGGTCCCTTTGATGTCACTATCCGCCAGCTTTGCCGCGACCCTCTTACGTAGCTGTTCAGCCTCTTCCTCTTCCTTGTCCTGTTGCTTCTGGGCCCTGTTTGGTTGCTGTTCGGGGGGTTCCACCAGTTAGTTTCCATCCATATACTGTGCTACTTGACGTTTCACTCTGGTGGCTAGTGAAACCTGAAGATGGTCTTGTATGTTGGTTCTGGGTGGTTTTCGGAGGGCCCCATAGGAGAAACCCAGGAGCCGTGCCCATGCGAGGGGTCTTGAGCTGTAGGGCCTGCTTTATGATGGTTGTAAGGGCCTCCGCCACTTGGATTCTTGCTCCTTTAGGTACCCGGGCAAGGACCTGGATCCGCGCTTTCCATTTGGTCACAAGTTGGGTCAAGTCGGCGACCGGCGTTGCCGGTGTTGCCCCGGTTGGCTCTGCAGTGGGTCCTGGGCATGCGAGACATTTCCAGTTTGGTTGTTCTCCTGATGTTTTCTTTGTCAGCTTAGCACAAGATAAATGAATAGATCTAAGACAGCCCGAAAATGTTCGCGAATTCTTTCTTGCATTGGTTTTTCCGCACTTAAAACACTTAGTATCTGCTAGGCCATAGTCTTCCAAGATTATCCGTTCCTCTGCCTCTACCAAGCCGACCTCCTGATCTTCCCGTGGTGCTTCCATCTCTGCCATGTCTTCCTTGTTTCAGAAACCCCGGGAAATCTCTCCTGGCACATATCTAGATTATTGCTGTTGTTATTAATGTATAATTGGCTGGATGTATAAAAATTCACATATCATAGTCAACCTTTCTGATGGGATATGTAAAAAAAAAAAAAAAAAATCACATATCATAGTCAACCTTTCTGATGGGCAATTGGCCTGCTTCTCCTAAAGCTAAGTGGTTAAATGTATAAATCCTCGGCATTGGGCACCGGTACAACTAAAAGATCTAACTGATTGAAGGGAAGCACGCCAATTATATCCTATGATTACTTACACTGGCGACGCCACCCTGATATTGAGTATTAATAAATGCTTAGGATATTAATAATGCTGTCAACATCAAGATAGGGAGAGAGCCAGAGAGTGAGCGAGAGCCAGGATCTGAGTGGGTAACTGAATCTAGGACAGCAGTTATGGAACAATGCTTAAATTGTAGAAAATGTTAAGAGAGAGAGAGAGAGGGAGAGAGAGCAGGGGCGGGGGCGAGGGAGAAAGAAAGCGAGCTGGAGAGGGGGCTGGCCTGGTTGGGTATTGAAAGATGTTAGGGAGAAACAAATAACTAAAATTATAAAGAGCGATCTGAAGTTGTAGAAAACCAAAAAATAATAACAATGAGACGGTTAAGTGCGGTGATTGAAAGTGGATGGAAAGATGTTAAGGATAAACAGAGAGAGAGAGAGAGAGAGAGAGAGAGAGAGAGAGAGAGAGAGAGAGAGAGAGAGAGAGAAGAGCGAAGCAAGAGAGAGAGAGAGAGAGAGAGAGAAATGAAAATGGACCTTATAGCAAGTACTTCATAATGGTTAGAATTGTTTGAGAAGTTGAAAGACCGAGGGTCAGGTCCTTGGGGTAGATGGAAGATAAGGCCTATGGTGGGGAACCATAAGGGTGAAACTGCCTGTCCTATAAACGGTTACTTCACTCACCTTGTGGTTACTGCTGGAGGTTTATGGTGCCTGGGCAGGGCTGGGCTAGTGCCTGACGGCTCCTTGTCCCCTCACTGATACTGGTAATAACACTCTCAAGATTAAACTAAATATGCTTTGTGGGCGATGTTTAAACAAGAAACCACGTTCTGTTTACTATGTGCCGAAACACCGTATCATCGCCGATCTTCTGATACGTATATGGGTCACTTAGCCCCACGATACCCCTCCGAAAATCCCCTCTTTTGAGGAGCTCAACCAACCCGTGTGCTCTCACTGTGCTCTCACTCACTCCTTACTCACTCACTGCTTATACTTGTTGGTATTTATCGCAAATAATAACCTTGATTGACTTGGTATCATTAACTGTGGTTCTATGGTTATGATATACAGATAGTTACAGTCCCGGTCATTAAGGTGTTGCATATTTGATTGCTCCTCACACCATTATCAAGCTTAAAACGACAACCCAAGACCCTCTTTCGAGATATATGTGTACATTTCCTCATAGAAAAGTGTCCCGGCCAAAGGCCGGTCCCTCCTAATCGCCATCGCTCGCCAGGAAAAATTGACTCCTAAATGGCACGAAAGGTATTAAATTTGACAAAGATACGAAGCTAAAGGTGTTTAGATCATCAAACCAATGGGGTGAACGTCTAAAATCTATATTATATTGGGACTATTGGCATAAAGGAGAAGGGAGACCAGAATATAACAAAGCCTCCTCTTAATGCAGTCTATACAGCTTCCACGTTACCTTGGGCTCAATGGAATCTCCTTATTAATTCTAGTCTGGTATTTACATGACTGGACTATCACTACTTCTGTTTTGCAAAATGTATTTAAACCTTTATCCACCTGTCTCTTGAATTCCCATCCTCAGAACACATTTCCACCGCTAGTCAATCAACAGGAACTGACAAATAATTGTTACAATTATCTCATGAATTAAGGACGCCAGTAGGTGTATGGATTCGTTGTTATTAGCTATGTGTATTTTCTTCCTCTATTTTTGTATATTTAACAAAAACAAAAAATCAGTGGTTTGTCTTATCAATTCGACGGCAAATATTGTATGTGAATTTCTGCCTGTGGCTGTACGGACTTCCTGATAACCTTAAACAGAAGTGTAATGGCTAAGCTTTCTTTATGGGCGCTAACAAGAGGGTTCTTGGTCGAATTCGAAGTACAAAATAATATTGTTGCTGATGAGGTGGAGCGAAACATTTGTTGGTGACTGTATATTAATGCAGTAGATGTTGGTTACAGTGGTTATATGTTACAGTGGACATATGTTATAGTGGGTGAATGTTAGAGTTTATTTCTGCCTGTTATCCATTGTTTGTTGTCAACTATACCAAAGGACACTCCTATCTTTCCTTTAACACTATCTAGCCCGACTTCTTTTTGGTATTACGATATTTCTGTTATTTTTTGCGTATTTTGCCTGCCTAAGCCATTTCCAAGCCATTTATTTTAGTGTGCCCCCTAAGTTAACAAAAATGCCTTTCAATACTTCGTTTGCACTAACAAAAATAAACCAAGCCTCTTTCAAGCCAAATGTGTACCTTTTTCGATAGAAAGATATCCCGGCCGATGGCCTATCTCTTCTTAGTTAAAGGCTCGTTATCGCTCGCCTAGAAAAAATCGACACCTGAATGGGGTAAAGCGTCTTATTATTGTCAAACTAATGGGGTGAAGCATTATATAATATCCAGACAAAAGGAGCGAAACAGGGGAAAATAAAAAAATTCCCCCGAGGCTGGTTAAACATCTGACAGTTTCTATCTCCCTTATTTCACAGGCGTTCAATATCCTTATCCTTCAAGCAGATGGCCGACTGTGTTTATTATATATACAATCTGTCAACTTAATGAGCTATATATTTAAAATTTTCATTGGTGCTGATAGAGACTTATTTATACCATTCCTAATAACAAAGAAAGTACACACACACACACACACACACACACACACACACACACACATACACACACACATACACACACCCACACCCACACACACACACACACATAATACACACAATATTCTTGAGAGCTGTGCTCGGTATTACAAATGTGTATAATTGATTTGTAGTATGTATTGGGGAGCTGTGCTCCATACTTTTTGTTTGTAAAATGTCTGAGCCCAATAAAAATATTCGATTCTATTCACACACATACACACACACACACACGTTCACAAACAACCTCCTCCATCACAAACAATCACACAAGCAAACAAATAACCCCTTCCTTCATCAACACACACACACACACACACACACACACACACATTATTTTTTCTCCATCATTTGACCCAGATAATTCCCCCAAAGGTTCCATTTATCCCTCCACATAAACCCTTGTAAATTAGGATGATCCGGGCCTAACGTTCGCTGCTCGGAAAAACGGATCTTGGTGAAAATACGAAAAAGGGTTAATTGAGATGGATTATTATATGAGTAGTTTGGAGAAGGGAATATGAAAAGAAAAAAAAGTTAATTGAGATCGATTATTATATGAGTAGTCTGGAGAAGGGAATATGCTAAAACAAAAGTAATTCAGATAGATTAATATGTAAGTTCAGTTCAGTTCAGTTCTGTTCTGTATTTCGTATAGTATATACATAAATACAAACATTACAAAAATCGTGTTTATCTCATTAACCAGAGAACTGCGGGGAGACTCTTAAGAGTTCCCCCGGCGGACTGCGGGGAGACTCTTAAGAGTGAGTGAAAACAAAAATCAACTTTTGACATCGGGGAAAAAAAAAAAAAAAAAAAAAAAATGGCCCCTGGGCCATGCAAAATCTCAGTCCTCTACCTCCCCTCCTTCCCCACTTTCCTCCTCTCCTTCAGTTATCACCTATTTTCCCTGTTATTCCCTTATTCTGAGGTATATTTTCGTGCTAACATTAGAAATCCGGTTGGAGGGTGTGGTCATCACTGATAGCAAGCGAATGCAAGAGAGAGAGAGAGAGTATCGATCGACTGTGTCTCAGTGGCCTTGGGGGAAATTGGCGGGAAAGCAGCTTGCCTCACCCATACATTATACAACTCGCGGGCTATATCTCCGATTTTGACCATCCAAACGCTGTTTTCACTCGTTTTATTGTTGTTTCAGGTTAATACCTTTATAATCAACCCCTAATAGGCGCATATGGATAAGTATTAATGCTATTAATGGTACAATGAATATTTTAGTGACGGAAACCTCAAATACGTCAGCACAGGGGGACGTTTCCAATTACCCCCATGCGCACTTGTTAGGTTAAAAACATATATTATAAAAGGGTATTATATAGTAATACATATCGATCAAGTAAACAATTATTTACTAGTAGAATCAAAAGCATGCCCACATCTAACTGTTACGACCGGGACTCGTATAACACAAGGACTCTTAATAATTGGGCTAAAAAGGCACACAGCCACAACGGTAACACTAGATCCAACCCTTGAACATATAATGCCGGCGCACAAAAACACCTATACACTCCAGAGTTAAATCTGCGATAGCGGTGTGTCCTCTAACTCGGTATAAATGCACTACTACTACAGGCTGATGATCTCTGATACAGCCTGATCACAACAACATACAATTACGTTAGTAATGTATACAAGGAAAAAGATAGAGAGCTTAATTAAATCACTGGAATGATTTAAATGCAAACAAGAAGAAGGTATAATTAAAGTTACTCTAAACAATAATAAACTGTCACTCCTATATTAAAGAAAGTGAATGAAAGTCCTAAAGCATCGAACCGGAATCTTCTGAAGAAAGTCTGATGCTGCTTAAGATGATCGAATCGGATTTTGAACTGTTATATAAAGCAGGAACAAGATATGTCAAGTGTAGGGACATACAGTGTTAACTGGCACGGGAATAACGATAAATGCACAATAGTATTATCTCCAACAACAAAAGAAGTACTTCCTCAGGCAACGCAAAAGCCTGCTCGGGTTGTGCAACTCAACAACAACCAAGGCTTACAATCAACGTGAATAAAATGCTGCATACATAACATAAGAGTTTATAATCCTAATCGGGTGTCAGCTAGGCGAATAAAGTCTAGCTGGGATATCGTAGGCTAGGAAACAATGGTTGAGCAAGCGGCTCGTAGCCTAGCGAGGTCCTTAAGACTGTACGGCCAAATTACGTTAAATGACGGGGTGCTCTCTTGAGAGATCCAGATTGCTAGTATCTGGTTCTCTCCTGGCGACCCTCTTCAAGTCAAAGCAAAACGAGTTAGCACAGTGTTGGGTGGCAGAGGCAAAAGCCCTCACTCGCAACACAGTGCTAAACTCACAAGGTACACAGTTAGAAAGACAACCTAGGCTTCCCACGCATCCGTTGCGATTGTACAAGTTCAACAAAACCTGGTACACATCGGAAATCACAACATCAATAGCCTCACCCCAGTCTAGCATTAAATATCCCAGCAGACAACCAAGAAATAGGTAGGGAGACACCGCGAGTGTGTCGAACCTCTACAGACAAAATGTTAACCCCTCCAAAATGTCTAACTAAACATGGAATATCTGAGAGCTTCAGCATATAATACGATGGGCGATATTATATGAAATCGTGCAGAACCAAAGGGGAGTTTTGATGTTAAATAGATTAGAAGCATAAGAGGTAAGAAGTTGAGAGAGAGAGAAAGTGTTCTATAGGTAGAAGTCGGGGACAGGTGGCAAGGGAGATGTGAAGGTTGTGCTGGTCAGGCAAGCTCTGAGCAAGGAAGGCACAAAGGCAGCAGGGAGTGCGGGGGGACCACTTCCTACCGCGGCAGGAGGGCGGCAAGGCGGCCAGCCACTCAGAGGGCCCGGCCGTGGCATGACGTCGCTGAGACAACGTGTAACACTACGCGTACTACCCTCTGCCTCCTGCACTTACTCACTCACACTCTCTATCTGTATCATTCGGTCTTATACATTAAACTTATAACTGATGATATCAAATATAATGCCTTGTCACAGACGAAAATAAAGACCTCTTCTATACTACCTGTGACATGACGATTCACAAGAAAGAAAGTACAACAGTGTAGATAGACTGTAGCCAAATTCATTGCCCTGGCGAGTGTTAGCGAGTGGCCAAGTGAGCGGCTGAGCCCACGTGGCGTTCTGCTAAGCTTCAGGCGTCACACCCCACCCAAGATATTAGACGCTCAATCATGAGCTACATATCTGACAAGCAGAACCCCGATAAGACTCGCCACCCCTAACCACTTCGCAACAAAGAAAGGCAAAGCTCAGTTCTCATCAAAACAAATTAAAACCCCTCCCAACACAATAGCTTAATGCATACTGCTATGCTCCTAGAGCGAGCTTCTACTAGCCCAGCCTTCTAAGAGAAGTACAGGTTCGACTCAGAACTTCAGCTATAACATACTTTAAAAATGTAACTATTAAAGAAAAAGTTTTTATAGAATTTTCATTTTTAATATCTTTATGGCGGCTGCACTACAGGGGCAAGCCAATTTTACTCCACACAAACCCGCACACCTGTGGTAGCCTAACTCGGATCCTCCACCCTCGATAAACAATCAGCAATCACGTTATCACTACCGGCAATATGGCGAATGTCTAAATTGTACTCCTGTAACATCAACGACCACGGTGTCAGTCTCATATTCCGATTGTGAAACTGATTGAGAAATTTAAGAGGGTGGTGATCAGTATACACTACAACGACTGGTCCATAGGCCGGAACATACACCTCGAAGTGCCTGAGCGCCAGCACTATCGCCAGTAATTCTTTCTCCACCACTGAGTAATTCCTCTGGGCCGAATTAAACTTTTTGGAGAAAAAACTTACTGGGTGTTCCAGGCCCTCTTCGTCTGTCTGCATCAAGACGGCACCAGCCCCAACCCCGCTGGCATCAGTTGCCAACTGAAACGGCCTGTCGAAGTCTGGGGCCCTGAGTATTGGATGAGTGCATAAAAGGTGTTTAACAAGGGAAAATGCCTTTTCACACTCCGGCACCCACAGAAACTTCTTATCCTTCGCTAATAAGTCAGTCAGAGGTGCTAACACAGTTGAATATCCTTGAATGAAGCGGCGATAGTACCCGATCTTGCCCAAAAACCTCATAATCTGCCGCTTGGTGGTCGGTCTAGGGAACTGATTGATAGCCTGTATCTTATTCTGAGGAGGGCAAACCTGGCCTCTCCCAACCACAAATCCTAGATACTGCACAGTTGCCCTTACAAAGTCACACTTTCCCAGATTCACCACCAAGCCCGCCTCACTAAGCTTGTTAAACAAGGCTTCAATGTGTGCACAGTGACTTTCAAAGTCATCGTCATAAATTATCACGTCGTCTAAATACACAGTACAGTTAGGTATTTCTGCTACTAAGTCATTCATCATATTCTGGAAAGTCGCTGGTGCATTCTTGAGTCCATAGGGCATGACGTTACAACGGTAGGTATTACCATCCACCACAAACCCGCAAGCCTCCTTCGCTCGCTCCGACAGCGGCACTTGCATGTAACCTTTCACTAGGTCTACCTTGGTCAAATACTGTGCCTTTTCGATCTTGTCGACACTGTCATCCACACGAGGAAGGGGGTAAGCATTTGTGGGGGTTAAACCGTTTAACCGCCGGAAATCAACACAAAAACGAACTTTCCCATCAGGCTTGGGCTGCAGAGTGACGGAAGATGTCCACCTAACCGCACCCTTCTCTATCAGGCCTCGATCCAACATATACGCTAACTCGTCCCTGAGTGCTGGGAGTTTGATAGGAGGGACTCGGTATGGCACTGATTTAAAGAGTGGGTGATCTCCTACACCACATCATGCACCGCATGAGTTGTGAGGCCTGGGTGCTCCGCAAACACAGCAGGGTATGAATCGAACAGGTGCTGCACAGCTACACGCTGTTACTCAGGCAGGTGCTCTAGAGCCTCGTGAACCACCTGTCTCGAATTCCCCGCCCACTGGTCTGCGGAGACATGACAATCCCAGTTATCCTCCACCTGAGCATGACTGTCCCTTCCTCCTTCTCCACCTTGACCGCTGCAAGTCATCACCGGGACAGTGAGAGGCTCAGGGGGGCGCCTCACATACTCCTTCATCAGATTTACGTGGCACAACTGTTCCTCCTGTCTGGAGTGGCCACCAGGTAATCAAGATCTGAGATCTTCTCCACCACCCTATAAGGACCAGTGTACTTAGCGGATAAGGGATGACCCACCAAAGGAAGCAAGATCAACATCTCCTGACCCACCTGAAACTCCCGGAGTTTCACCTTCTGATCGTACCTGTCCTTTATCAGGGCCTGGGATCCCACCAGGTTTCAACCAGCCAACTCCAAGCTTTTCAACATCCGTTCTCTGCTCTCGAGGACATATTTCAACAACGAACACGGCTTAGTAGTACCCTCCCAGATTTACTTAACCATGTTGAGAGGGCCTCTGATGCGATGACCAAAACCAAGCTCATTTGGACTAAACCCGAGGATTTCACCAGGTACCTCTCTTGCAGCGAACAATACGTAAGGCAAACCCAGGTCCCAGTCCTTACCATTCTCCAGACAATAACAACGGAGCATACTCTTTAAGGTCGAATGCCACCTCTCTAACACCCCTTGGCTCTCAGGGTGATAAGCCGACGACACTACAGTATTAATCCCGTGTTGCTGCATTGTCTGTGTAAATATGTTCGAGGTAAAGTTAGACCCCTGGTCAGACTGTATTTCCTGCGGATAACCATACCGGGAAAAGTACAAAAGCAAGTTCCTAACCACCGTCTTTGCCATGCCATTCCTCATGGGGTATGCATCAGGATAACGGGTTGCCATCCATTATCGTCAGGAGAAATTTATTACCGGCAATAGTAGGAGGGAGGGGACCAACCATGTCTACAACTACCTTACTGAAGGGGGGCCCCATGACAGGAATAGGTTGTAACGGAGCCTTTGGGATGCATTGGTTCGGTTTCCCCACTTTCTGGCAGGTACTGCACATTGCCACCCATGACACAACCTGTGCAAATAAACCTAGCCACCAAAACAACTTAACCAAAGGCTCTACCGTCTTGCGAACTCCCAAGTGTCCTGCCAACGGCACATCGTGGGCCAACCTTAGTAGGCTATCCCTGCACGCCCTCGGCACAACCAGCTGGTCTACCACTCCTGACCCACCCTCCCAACTTCTCTTCGGGTCTTGAAATCGCCGATACAATATTCCCTCAATATAAACAAAATCTCCTGGCTTTGCATCCCCGTCCTCTTCGAGCTCGACAGCACCATTACCACACTTCTGAACTTCCGGATCCTCCAACTGCAGTTTACTAATATCCGAGGGAGCCAACCTGTCTAGATGCTTCTGAAGCAACCCATGTCCTCCCCCAATATCAAACTGAGCAACCCTTTTTTCTCTCTGTGTGTAACGTTGCTGCCTCGGAGTCTCTTCCTGCCCTACCTCCTCACTAGCTGTGACAGGTCCTGGGGCTTCTCCAGACTCCATCAATGGTGCCAATACTGGGTCGCCAAGAAGAGCTGCTGGTACTAAACTCTCCAAACTTTTACCAACATTAGCCGTCTTCTTCCAACCGTTCCTCCGTTGATCAGAAGACTGAGGAATAGGCTGTGACACTTTGGATGCAAGAGATCTTGTAACAACGCACGCTATAGGTTATACATGACACTTCTCTACCTACTCCTGTTCCTCCCTACTCACGTCGGCCGGCTTCTCGGCAACGACTAAGGGTGAAACCTCAGAAGTAGGCACCGCAAAGTCGTTGCCGAGAAGGAGGTCGATGCTCCCAACAGGCAAGTTCTCCACAATTCCAACATCAACTCTTGTGTCACACCATCTACCTCCAGTTCCATCCTGACCTGATAGCATTGATACCTTGCACCAGAACCACCCGTGCCGCGTTTATTGGTCTACCAGTAAAGTTCTTCAACAAAGTCTGAGAGGCACCCGTGTCTCGCAACAGCTCAACTCCATGCTTCTTACCAGCCCACTTCACGTAGCCACGCCCTCGATGGTCGCAAAAGACATCGCGAACAGGGTTCGAGCCTTCCGGATTCTTCTCCACTGGCTGTGTCCCAGACTCTGACATTATACCCCGTGCAAACTCAGACGACTTCGGGGACACCCCAATGTTGCGAGCCAAAGACACAACTGCATTAGGTAGCTTGCTTGGACAGGCTCTGGCAAAATGCCCCTCCTTATGACAATGGAAGCACTCTAGCTTTCCCTTGGGCCTCCCTTGAGGTGAGGAAGGACCCGGACCCTTTCTAAACGGGACGGTACTAGGTTTATGGTCAGTTTTGGTGTCGTTGCTCTTGTTCTTAGTGTAATTATGTGTATCAGTGTTTCGGGGAGGGGGAGGGTTACGCTCCTTATTGCCTGCATCACTTCTCTGTGCAGAACCGCACCCACGAATCAAAGATAACCGAAGGTCAGCCATCTCAGCTGCCTCCTGAAGAGTTTTCGGGGTTTTTTCTTTAAGATTCAACGTCAAATCGCCGCCCGTACACTTGAAAAAAAAATCTAGAAGCATCACCTGTTTCAACTCCTCAAACGTCGATGCCTTCTCAGAACGCAGCCAGTTTCTAAATGCATCGGACAGATCCCGGGCATGTTCAAGAAAGGTGCACTCACGACCCTTCGTTACACCCCGGAACTTCAATCTGTACGTCTCTGGTTGTAACTTGTACGCCCGCAGAACAGCTTCCTTCAATACCTCATAATCGACGCAAGACTCCAAGGGCAACGCATCATATGCCTTGAGTCCTTTGCCAACCAACCTAGAGGAAACAAGGGCTGCCCACTTAACCTCGGGCCATTGGTGCTCCCGGCACTTCTTCTCAAAACGCATGAAAAATTCGGTGACACCCGACTCGTCAAATAAAGGGACTAACTTAAGAAGGTGCGATAAAGACTGATCAAGACCTCGATTCCCAGCACCGAGACGCTGCCCAGTCGACTCCACCCGAGACTTCTCAAGCTCTATGTCTGCACGGTATCTGGCCTTTCTCTCCTCAGCCTCATTTTCTCGCTGCCGTTGCTCAACCTCAGCCTAATGCTTTCGTTGCTCAATCTTAGCCAACTCAAGCTGGAAGATCATATCGGGAGTTAAACCTTGAGGAGGAGGAGATGCAACAATTGGAGACCCCCCCTGTAATCCACCCAGGGGCAAACCACGCTGCCAGTGACTATCGGCCTGTGGGAACGTCGGATCCGGTGTTCTAGAGAGCACGATTTGAGTAGAGTGGAAGGGGGGCTTGGCCGAAGGTGCCAAAGCACCCGCTCCACCTTGTGCACCACGCACCCCGCCCAGCACACATGCCACCAGGTCACTTCTCGTCATACTGCTAGTGCCAACATGCCCCATGACCGTGGCCAAACACTGGAGACCATACCGATCAATCCCCACCACCCGGTTAACAGTAATAGGCATTTCCAGAAATTTCCTTGCATCCTCCTCACTAGTTATTACTCTCATGTCATCTACCAAACCCAGCCTCTGCACCTCAGAGCCTGCTTCCCGTACTGTGTCCTCACTGTACACTGATCCGTCGTCTGACATAGTGTCCACCGAAAATTCTCAATGTTTATAAAAAAAAAGGAGTACCTATACTCTCATGTAGCACTATTCACTCAAAAATGCTTGAAGACTCTTTAAGTGTTATACTACTTGCCAAAAACAAATCCGTGTCCACTATATTCCTTTAAACAAAAAAAACAAATTACCACAACACTCCTGCAATATTTCTCTAAGTTCACAAAATCCTGAGCAAGGTCGCCATTTGTTACGACGGGGACTCATATAAAACAAGGACTCTTAATCATTGGACTAGAAAGGCACACAACCACAACGGTAACACTAGATCCAACCCTCGAACTTATAATGCCGGAGCACAAAAACACCTATACCCTCCAGAGTTAAATCTGCGATAGCGGGGTATCCTCTAACTCGGTATAAATGCACTACTACTACAGGCTGATGATCTCTGATACAGCCTGATCACAACAACATACAATTACGTTAATAATGTATACAAGGAAAAAGATAGAGAGCTTAATTAAATCACTGGAATGATTTAATGCAAACAAGAAGAAGGTATAATTAAAGTTACTCTAAACAATAATAAACTGTCACTCCTATATTAAAGAAATTGAATGAAAGTCCTAAAGCATCGAACAGGAATCTTCTAAAGAAAGTCTGATGCTGCTTAAGATGATCGAATTTTGAACTGTTATATAAAGCAGGAACAAGATATGACAAGTGTAGGGACATACAGTGTTAACTGGCACGGGAATAACGATAAATGCACAATAGTATTATCTCCAACAACAAAAGAAGTACTTCCTCAGGCAACGCAAAAGCCTGCTTGGGTTGTGCAACTCAACAACAACCAAGGCTTACAATCAACGTGAATAAAAATGCTGCATACATAACATAAGAGTTTATAATCCTAATCGGGTGTCTGCTAGGCGAATAAAGTCTAGCTGGGATGTCGTAGGCTAGGAAACTATGGCTGAGCAAGCGGCTCGTAGCCTAGCAAGGTCCTTAAGACTGTACGGCCAAATTACGTTAAATGACGGGGTGCTCTCTTGAGAGATCCAGATCGCTAGTATCTGGTTCTCTCCTGGCGACCCTCTTCAAGTCAAAGCAAAACGAGTTAGCACAGTGTTGGGTGGCAGAGGCAAAAGCCCTCACTCGCAACACAGTGCTAAACTCACAAGGTACACAGTCAGAAAGACAACCTAGGCTTCCCACGCATCCGTTGCGATTGTACAAGTTCAACAAAACCTGGTACACATCGGAAATCACAACATCAATAGCCTCACCCCAGTCTAGCATTAAATATCCCAGCAGACAACCAAGAAATAGGTAGGGAGACACCGCGAGTGTGTCGAACCTCTACAGACAAAATGTTAACCCCTCTAAAATGTCTAACTAAACATGGAATATCTGAGAGCTTCAGCATATAATACGATGGCCGATATATGAAATCGTGCAGAACCAAAGGGGAGTTATGATGTTAAATAGATTAGAAGCATAAGAGATAAGAAGTTGAGAGAGAGAGAAAGTGTTCTATAGGTAGAAGTCGGGGACAGGTAGCAAGGGAGATGTGAAGGTTATGCTGGTCAGGCAAGCTCTGAGCAAGGAAGGCACAAAGGCAGCAGGGAGTGCGGGGGGACCACTTCCTGCCGCGGCAGGAGGGCGGCAAGGCGACCAGCCACTCAGAGGGCCCGGCCATGGCATGACGTCACCGAGACAACGTGTAACACTACGCGTACTACCCACTGCCTCCTGCACTTACTCACTCACACTCTCTAGCTGTATCATTCAGTCTTATACATTAAACTTATAACTGGTGATATAAAATATAATGCCTTGTCACAGACGAAAATAAAGACCACTTCTATACTGCCTGTGACATGACGATTCACAAGAAAGAAAGTACAACAGTGTAGATAGACTGTAGCCAAATTCATTGCCCTGGCGAGTGTTAGCGAGTGGCCAAGCGAGCGGCTGAGCCCACGTGGCGTTCTGCTAAGCTGCAGGCGTCACATAACCAATGCCACGTCTTGGATCATGCTTTTGTAACCATGGACTTACCCTTGTTCCAACACTATCTAAGTCATTATCTTCAATACAAGTACTTATTTTGTATATATTTATAAATATAAGTCTTATGTTTTGAATATAAGAATTATTTCTAGGATTAACAAATTAACATCTAAACAAAATATTCTTATGTTTTATCCTTTTAAACTGCCTAGCTTGAATGAGAGCAATATGGTGTTTTAGTAATACAAGGTTACATCGCTCAGCTGCTTCATGACTACTTGAATGAGAGCAATATGGTGTTTTAGTAATACAAGGTTACATCGCTCAGCTGCTTCATGACTACTTGAATGAGAGCAATATGGTGTTTTAGTAATACAAGGTTACATCGCTCAGCTGCTTCATGACTACTTGAATGAGAGCAATATGGTGTTTTAGTAATACAAGGTTACATCGCTCAGCTGCTTCATGACTACTTGAATGAGAGCAATATGGTGTTTTAGTAATACAAGGTTACATCGCTCAGCTGCTTCATGACTACTTGAATGAGAGCAATATGGTGTTTTAGTAATACAAGGTTACATCGCTCAGCTGCTTCATGACTACTTGAATGAGAGCAATATGGTGTTTTAGTAATACAAGGTTACATCGCTCAGCTGCTTCATGACTACTTGAATGAGAGCAATATGGTGTTTTAGTAATACAAGGTTTCATCGCTCAGCTGCTTCATGACTACTTGAAGATATGGGCAACCTTAAAAACTGTTTTAAAGCACTGTTAAATGCTACCGTGAATATAATTATAGGTATTTATAATATAGGACAACATAGAAGATATACTTGAGATGGAGTCATTTTTAAGTGATCTTGATAATATGAAAACCATGGATAATTGAGATGGATTTATACGTATGTAATCCTGAGATGGGGACATAATAATCAGGATAGTTAAGATGGATTAACCCCTTCTGTACATGCGACGTCTTCTATATTTTATTCTAGCTATATTTCGACGATTGTATGCAGCTTTGGAATGATCTGTGGTCGTTAAAAGGGTTGATTGCGATAGTTTGGAGCCTTATAATTACTAAAGATCCTTCCACAACTGAATAACATCGATGAGTAGTAGCAAGATAAATGATAAAGGATATCGACGGTACAGAGATAGGACAACAGCATAAAACATGTAATCGTGATGAATTGATATATATATATATATAAATAACCTGATGAAAGAATAAACAAAATTAGAGCTTTACAGATTTGACAAAGATATACTGTATACAGTATATATGAATGTACCTGATACAGTACGCACTCTTACAGGCGAAAGCTATACAAATATATACTCACATGGTAATATGCATTATCTTTGA
Source organism: Paralithodes platypus (assembly GCA_032716605.1). Classification (NCBI taxonomy): domain Eukaryota; kingdom Metazoa; phylum Arthropoda; class Malacostraca; order Decapoda; family Lithodidae; genus Paralithodes; species Paralithodes platypus. Next base: position 36,792,493 of record CM064566.1, read on the forward strand.
AATTGAAGAACTAGCTTAGTATTTATTCAGGCAAAAATATATAGCAAATTTACATATAAATGCAAATAAACAAAATGTAAGCAGTCGTTGATATTGAAACCGATAGAAAACAAGTAGAGAAAAAATGGAAATTACAGATTGATGACAGATGAGTCTTCAGACAAAGAATCTAGATTGCAGAATGAATTTGGTACAAGAGAAAAAGATGAACTAAATGTATAGTTCATCGTACTGCGTATGTGTACACACATACTCACACACACAAACACACACACACACACACACACAATATATATATATATATATACTGTATATATATAGTATATACTGTATATATCAAGTAAATCCACTAAATGTTTGTATGTTCCCCCCCCGATTTCAAGCCACTGACAGTCAGGATGAGTGTTTATGTTTTAATCCAATATACCACGGCGTAATAAAGGCTAAATAATGTGAATGAGGGAGACAAAAGGCAGAACTGCCTGCAGCGAGTGCCTCCCCCAGAGTTAAAAGAGTGACAGGGCCAATATCAAGGGACGTTCGAGCCAAAATGCCTGGACACACGGAGTTTGCAGAAATGTAAGTCATAGGAAGAGGGAGATACTGATTCTGGGAAGAGTTCCAGAGTTCAGCAGTTGAATAGAAGAAAGTCTGAGAATAGTGTTTCACTCTTGGGTGGGATTGTGTTGCAAGACGGGTACTACGTACCCTACGTAGAGGAGGTGGTATACACTGGGAAAGTTCCGAGGAATACTGATTATTGTAGTAGCGATAGAATAGCAAGAGAGATGCAACATTGTGGCGAAGAGAGAGAGAGATTGTAGAGAGTTGGTGAGTGGACGGGAGTTAATGATACGAAAGGCTTTTCTTTCTACATTGTCTAGGAGTGCCGTGTGAGAGGAGCCTTCCCACACATGTGAACAATACTCAATACTAGGACGCACTGTGCCCCTGTACAGAGCAAGAAGCTGTGCATGGGTAAAGAACCCCTTGAGGCGATTGAGGACACCCAGCTTCTGGGAGGCTGCCTTAGCAAGACTGGTAATATGGTCCCTCCAAATGAGAGCTGAAGAAAAAGAGACACTTAAGAGACTTAACCTTTTCCTATTTATATTAAGAAGGGAAATACTATTAGGAGAATGTATCTAAATGTATACACAAGTCATATGATCTATATTCCAGATTACCATACTTTGTAAAAATCCCTATATAGTAGGATTTCCGTTCTCCTTAATATAAATAGGGAAAGGTTAAGTACCCTTTATCACGCCGTGGTGTAGTGGATTAAAACATAGACACCCATCCTTACTGTCGGCGGTTCGAGTCAGGCCGGGAGTAAAAGCAAAACAAAACAAATACTGTATATACTGTATACTGTATATACAAATATATATATAGTATATATATATACAAAAACTAATTACCACATATATATTTTCCCTAGTGTTCATTAAAATCTAGAGTGAGAGAAATATTTCTAGAACTCTCACCATGTACAGTCGCGCTAATATGTGATGTCTCGGCACCAAGTATGGTTTGATCAATAATAATTGGTATCAGCAATATCTATGCTTCATTTCTTCATATCGGTGAAATATACAAACCTGTTCCTACACTTACCCACCCTATTCAACATCTGACAGACATTAAAACAGTACAGAGCAGGCCAAACGTAATGAAAGCTGGGACATGACTTATTAGTAGAGTAGTTGCCATAAATGCCATAAGTGCCTTTTTGTGCCTTTTTTGGTGATTTCATCACTATAATGCCCTTTTTTACCGATTTAGTGCCTATTATGCCTATTTTGTGTTTGTCAGAGCCTTTTTGTGTCTTTTGGGGTGATTTCATCACTATAATGCCTTTTTTAATTTTTTGTTGTGTTTTTCAAAGTGTAAAATATTGGTGCTTGTTGCTGTCGCCATATGGCAACCTGGCCCAAGTTGACCTCTCTCCGACAGACGGCACAATTTAGCGCCTGACAATTTGAAGAAAATGCTTGTAATTATGTGCAATCATGAAAATATGTAGAAAGTGTATCAATGACAATGTTACTTAGGTAATATTTACCCTATTAATACTTGATTTTATTTTAATACATAAAATAAATGCCTTTTTTATGCCTTTTTCATCAATAAATGCCTTTTTATTTTTGCCTTTTTTGTAATTTATAAATGCCTTTTTGCCTGCCTATTTTAGTGTTTTTTAGTGCCTTAACTTCCGGTCTTTACTTATTAGTGTGACTGTACCCCCAGCCTAACATCAGCCTTGTGTGTGTTTCTCATCTCCTGTCAGGGTATTAAGGGGAGGTGGGTTGTTTTTCTAGACCCCCTTCTCCCTCATGTTTTGCCCTATTAGTTCTCCGATTTTATGATTTTCGGCTCATTAGTTTGGCGATTTTGAGATCTTTCGCCCCATTTTGTTTTCAGTTTTAAGACGTTTCGTGCCATTTAGGTGTCGATCTTGTTCTGGCGCGCGATAGAAAGCGTCTGATTTAGGAGGAATTGGCCTTTGGCCGGGACAATTTTCTACCGAAAAATGTACAAATTTATCTTGAAGGAGGATCCTGCTGTTTTATTTTAAAGTTTGATGGAGGTCAAGGGAGGATACTAGAAAAATAATAAATATATGAAAAAATCTACCAAAAAGTTAAATTCTCCCCCCTTAAGGCCCTCGTGAATCCTTCCAGTTTGACATTAGACCAGAACCTCTCATCCCGTTAGTATCGCAGTATCGCTCTTCTCTCTCTTGTACTATGGCGCTAATAAGTCATGTCCCACCTGTCATTACGTTTGGCTTGCTCTGTGCTGTATTAATGTCTGTCTGATGTTGAATAGGGTGGGTAAATGTGTGAACATGTTTGTATATTTCACTCAATATGAAGACATTAAGGTTAGATATTGCTGATACCAATTATTGATCAAAACATATTTGGTGCCGAAACATCACTTCCTAGCGCGACTGTACAGCGTTGCCTAGTTGAGTTTGTGATTATATACCATCAAAGCCTCCAATGTTGACAGTTTGCAAAATACTTATATCTTGAGCATAAGGTATTTATCATATTATGTAAGATTATGTATGCTTATTCTAAGTGTACACTAATGTATATGTCAGTCGTAAAAGTACTGATCAATTATCGTAACCAGTTATTTAGTTTTCTGAATTCCTTATGATTTAACTGCAATTATTATTAATCGTTATTATGAAGATATTTCTTTAATTGTTAATAAATGTTCATAGACCTAATAATGACCTTGTTTGAGTTGGCCCTTAAAAATCGTCACTCATTTTCTGTTTCGTAATATTTTACTTATAATAATAAGCCAGTGAATATTTATTATTCTTAGAGATTTGCACAACTTAATTCAAAAAATTTGTTTTATTTCCGTGATTTGATAGCTTCATAATAATTGTTTATGTTCTTGTAAGAAACTATTCATATATTAGCTTGAATGTTATGCATTACATCATTAATATTGTATATTTAAATAGTTTTCAATTAGCCTACGTAATCCCCAAGGGACTGGAGTGCTAGAAAAGACCTGACGCTTTACTTGACTTGCAGAGTGCTGGCTTAATATCCCAGAAGGGTTGATAGCCTCTGAAGTCCTATTCTAACTAACTAACTACGTATTCCCAATGGACTGGAGGTTTTCAAAAAGGGGCTCCAGTCCTGACACTATTCTTGACTTACATTGTGCTGGCTTGATACTCCAGAAGGGTTGAAGTCCTAATGTTTACTAATTACATAATAATTTACTGGTAATTTATATATATATATATATATATATATATATATATATATATATATATCGATTATAACCTAATGTTATTGATATGCATCCTGCCGTTTCCTGTATTTGTTTTGCTACAGTTAATTATTAATTGTGTTATGTTATATACTTACTAGCTTTCTTGAACATAACGTTTTTGGTGATTGTAGACACCAGTTTGAATTATTTAACTGCTTCTGTTGTGTCTCTCTGTACACTTCATTTATATACAGTATATATATATATATATATATATATATATATATATATATATATATATATATATACAGTATATACATATATAATATATATACGGTATCAATATATATATACTGTATATATATATAGTAGAAGGGTAAGGAGGAAAAGGACGCTTGGAAACATCTTATTTATTTATTATTCAAATTTTCGACAAATGTCTCGCAGCCTATGTTAGACTTAGCTTTGCATATATGAACTTGAGCTGAGGTTATGTTCTGTCAATGTTAAGTGATTGTTTTCAGTCTTCAGTGTTTGCGTTGTTAATAATATTAGAGTTATATTTGTATTAATTTAGAATTTACATATGACACTTTCAATTTTGTGTACTTATTCAGTCATCATAGATAATTTGAATCAGTCCTTCTTATTTCTAGCTTGTGATTGTTAAAAGTTTTGCACTGAGTTGTTGTTTCTGTTGTTCTTATGTAGCTGCTGCAGGTTTTCGTACAAGGATTGTGTATTAGATAAAAATTATTTTGGAAATATAATATAGATTTCTGAATAATTAACAAAATTTAAATTGAATGAATTACATTCGTGGTCCCATTGTTGTTGACTTTCTACAGGTATGTTTTCTTTTAATAGGGATCTTGGGTTTTCCTGATGATGGCTGCGAGACGTTTGCCGAAAATTTGAAAAATAAATAAATAAGATGTTGCCAAGCGTCCTTTTCCTCCTTACCCTTCTACTATGGAAGCTGAGATGCCCTAGGTCATCAGCTGATGTTCTTTTTACTATATATATTAACAAAAAACATGCTATCCAATTGTGATAATAAAGTGTAAAGAATAATATGAGCCAGGAGTAAAGCCCTAAGGTAATCGTTGCCGGAAGCCTTCATGGTGTTGCAACATTTTATCAACGAGTGCCCTGTTACCCGATTTTTACCTCGTTAAGGAAAGAAGGTAACGGCTTTCATTGCCTGGGATAACCGCCCCCCCCCCCCCCCTCATCTCCTACCATGCTCTCTCTCTCTCTCTCTCTCTCTCTCTCTCTCTCTCTCTCTCTCTCTCTCTCTCTCTCTCTCTCTCTCTCTCTCTCTCTCTCTCTCTCTCTCTCTCGGACTTTTAGGCGATGAGGAAGCTAAGTCTGGCTGAGTGGATTCAATTTTACCTCTTAATGTTTTCAAAGTCCGGTCATTTCGTTCACTGGGGTTTTCTTTGCCTGTGTTCTGCTCTGTGGATTCAAATTTAACTAATTTTTCGCCTCCTATTATTACAATAATATATATACATATATATATATAATATACTATATATAAATAAAATTATATATCTATATATATATATATATATATATATATATATATATATATATATATATATATATATATGTTACGGCCTTTTTGCGAAATGACCGGGAGCTTTGCAAAATGACCAAAAACCTAGCCTTTTTGTAAAATGACACTTAATGTCTGGCCCATTTGCAAAATGTCCAACATATTGGCTTATTTGTAAATTTACCTGTGCCCTTTTCCAAAATGACACCAAACGTCTAACCTAACCTAACCTAACCTAACCTATCCTAACCTAACCTAACCTAACCTAACCAAATGTTAGGTTAGGTTAGGTTAGGTTAGGTTAGACATTTGGTGTCATTTTGCAAAAGGGCACAGGTAATTTTACAAAAAGGACAATATGCTGGACATTTTGCAAATGGGCCAGACATTAAGTGTCATTTTACAAAAAGGCTAGGTGTTTGGTCATTTTGCAAAGCTCCCGGTCATTTCGCAAAAAGGCCAACTTTTTCAAAAAGACCGTAACAAATTATACACTGTATATATATATATATATATATATATATATATATATATATATATATATATATATTGTATATATATATATATATAATATTATATATATATATCCTAGAGAGTTAATTAATTCATATTTTAAAGCGGAGGTATTTATTTATTCTCAATCTCGTGCTGTTTTACGTTTAGCCCCATTAGTTTTGATATATTAAGATATTAAGACATTCGCTTCATTAGCTTGTCGATTTTAAGACCTTTCGCCCCATTTGTTTTCAATATTAAGACCTTTCGTGCTTTTAGGTGTCGATTTCTTCCCGGTGAGCGAAAGTGAGCCTGTTATTTTGGAGGAAGCGGCCTTCGGCCAGGGCATTTTTCCACAAAAAAATATGCAAATTCATCTTATGTCGAAGCTATCCCGAATGGAATCGAACCTCTTTCAACCATTGGATCTTTAGCCATAGGCTATATGGTTTAAGGCAGATATTTTTGTTTTGACCCTCCTAGTTTCAGTCCAATATGTTGAGTATTACAAGACACTTCACCACACCCTGGTATTACAAGACACTTCACCACACCCTGGTATTACAAGACACTTCACCACACCCTGGTATTACAAGACACTTCACCACACCCTGGTATTACAAGACACTTCACCACACCCTGGTATTACAAGACACTTCACCACACCCTGGTATTGATATTGTTCATGGCAAGCGATAACTAGCTTGCAGTTAGGAGAAATTAACTGGCCTTCGACCAGGCCTGTTTTACCTAAACATTTATATATTTAGCTTGAAGGGGTCTGGGGGACGTTTTATATTTGGAGGGGTCTGGGGAAATGATTGTTTTTTTGTTTTTTTGCTTTGTTTTTGGCTAGAGGGCAAACTATAAATAGGTTGCTCGAAAATGGCAAAAGCAATCAAAACCATTTATGCAAATCAAACAAAATATAATAAGGCCCCAAAACATCGCACGATCAATTGTTACGGCCATGATATGAAACATTTGAGCAACAATAAAGTATTGTATTATCTTGTTTGGGTTCAAAATAGTTGTAAATTAGTGTTTTCTTGTTCTGGCTCACAGCTGTTAATATGGGTATTCAACTTAAACTTTTCACTTTATTCTTGCGATCATTAGACGATTAGAGCTTTCTCAGTGTATACCCCCATCCCCTTGGAGGGTGGAGGGCACGCGCTTGTCAACACATTCCCACTTATTCTGACAAACTTTCTAACCCAAGAGTGAACCGATTTTACCAGTCTTTCTTCTACTCAACAAGTAAGCACTGGTATGTTCTCATTCAATATGGCTTTCCCTCATTCTATGACTTAGATGCTTCAAGCTCGGGGTGTCCAGACATTGTGACTCTAACGTACCTTGAATTTGGCTCTCTTTCACTCTTTGAACTTTGGGGGAACATTGGTTACCGTCCATGAAACTTTGCCTTCTGTCTCCTTCATTGACTTAGAAAAAGGACAGTTTAGGAAGGAAACATGGGAGTGTGAAGGTTACTAACGATAATTGTACCCCTTTGATACAATCTATGCCCAAGAAGGGGTAGTTGGAATAAAGAAGAAATACATACCTCCTAAGCTGTGTGAATTTGTTTTATGATAGCCATATTATAATGAAGAAATGCGTCATCAAATTATCAATTGGTGAACTTCTCAATGTTTAGTTGTTTACTCATATTCGCATAATTCAGTTCGCTGTCGCTTTTCTACGCAACTTGTCTATTATGTGTTACCCCTTTCATTCCTTAAGTCTGTTTATGTTTCCATCTGAAGTTAAACTGAATGCCCTAGCAGCCGATTTATGGATACTCAATGGAAAAATACGAAATTACTATGTCTCTATATAATATAAATACCAAGTTTTCATTATTTACAACATACTTCGTTACATCATTTTCGCAATAGATAAGTAATCAAGATAAGAACATTACAAGTTATTACCATAAAGCAAAAGACTACAGTGTTCCTTGCCTAAGTTAACATTATAGAAATAAAATAATGCTATTCCATTGCACTGATTAACCCCTTCAGCACGATGGCATAGTTGTGTGCTTTTTATTATAGTGACTGACCATTATATGATATTCTTTAGCTCATATTCCTCTAGGACTTGAAGGAGAATAATTATACTCTCTTAGTAAACTATCTGAGTAACACAGGACTCACTTAAACTGCAGAAAACCTTCTTATGCTAGCCAGAAAATACGTTTACAAATTTGTCTCGTGCTGAAGGGGTTAATATCAAAGTTTATTCGTATAGGTGTTCTACAATTGTTAAATATGTTATATAATAGCATAAGAACATACGAAAAATGTAAATCTGGAGAAGGCCTATTGGCCCAAACGAGGCAGACCCTTTCTTTCTTACATCCCTATTTGTTCTTTTACACTGTTATACCCTACACTACAACTCTCACTATAACCTATACGGTACCCCCTGCACATATATATATATCCCCTACACTACAACTCTCACTATAACCTATACGGTACCCCCTGCACATATATATATATCCCCTACACTACAAGTCTCACTATAACCTATACGGTACCCCTGCACATATATATATATCCCCTACACTACAAGTCTCACTATAACCTATACGGTACCCCCTGCACATATATATATATATATATCCCCTACACTACAACTCTCACTATAACCTATACGGTACCCCCTGCACATATATATATATATATATATCCCCTACACTACAACTCTCACTATAACCTATACGGTACCCCCTGCACATATATATATATCCCCTACACTACAAGTCTCACTATAACCTATACGGTACCCCTGCACATATATATATATATATATATATCCCCTACACTACAAGTCTCACTATAACCTATACGGTACCCCCTGCACATATATATATATCCCCTACACTACAAGTCTCACTATAACCTATACGGTACCCCCTGCACATATATATATATCCCCTACACTACAAGTCTCACTATAACCTATACGGTACCCCTGCACATATATATATATATATATATCCCCTACACTACAAGTCTCACTATAACCTATACGGTACCCCTGCACATATATATATATATATATCCCCTACACTACAAGTCTCACTATAACCTATACGGTACCCCTGCACATATATATATATATATATCCCCTACACTACAAGTCTCACTATAACCTATACGGTACCCCTGCACATATATATATATCCCCTACACTACAAGTCTCACTATAACCTATACGGTACCCCCTGCACATATATATATATCCCCTACACTACAAGTCTCACTATAACCTATACGGTACCCCCTGCACATATATATATATATATATCCCCTACACTACAACTCTCACTATAACCTATACGGTACCCCCTGCACATATATATATATATATCCCCTACACTACAAGTCTCACTATAACCTATACGGTACCCCTGCACATATATATATATATCCCCTACACTACAAGTCTCACTATAACCTATACGGTACCCCTGCACATATATATATATCCCCTACACTACAAGTCTCACTATAACCTATACGGTACCCCTGCACATATATATATATATATATATCCCCTACACTACAAGTCTCACTATAACCTATACGGTACCCTGCACATATATATATATATATATATCCCCTACACTACAAGTCTCACTATAACCTATACGGTACCCCTGCACATATATATATATATATATCCCCTACACTACAAGTCTCACTATAACCTATACGGTACCCCTGCACATATATATATATATATATCCCCTACACTACAAGTCTCACTATAACCTATACGGTACCCCTGCACATATATATATATATATATATCCCCTACACTACAAGTCTCACTATAACCTATACGGTACCCCTGCACATATATATATATATCCCCTACACTACAAGTCTCACTATAACCTATACGGTACCCCTGCACATATATATATATATCCCCTACACTACAAGTCTAACTATAACCTATACGGTACCCCTGCACATATATATATATATATATCCCCTACACTACAAGTCTCACTATAACCTATACGGTACCCCTGCACATATATATATATATATTCCCTACACTACAAGTCTAAACTATAACCTATACGGTACCCCTGCACATATATATAATATATATCCCCTACACTACAAGTCTCACTATAACCTATACGGTACCCCAGCACATATATATATATATATATCCCCTACACTACAAGTCTCACTATAACCTATACGGTACCCCTGCACATATATATATATATATCCCCTACACTACAAGTCTCACTATAACCTATACGGTACCCCTGCACATATATATATATATATATCCCCTACACTACAAGTCTCACTATAACCTATACGGTACCCCTGCACATATATATATATATATATCCCCTACACTACAAGTCTAACTATAACCTATACGGTACCCCTGCACATATATATATATATATATCCCTACACTACAAGTCTCACTATAACCTATACGGTACCCCTGCACATATATATATATATATATCCCCTACACTACAAGTCTCACTATAACCTATACGGTACCCCTGCACATATATATATATATATCCCCTACACTACAAGTCTCACTATAACCTATACGGTACCCCTGCACATATATATATATATATCCCCTACACTAGCAGTCTCACTATAACCTATACGGTACCCCTGCACATATATATATATATATATCCCCTACACTACAAGTCTCACTATAACCTATACGGGAGCCCTGCACATATATATATATATATATCCCCTACACTACAAGTCTCACTATAACCTATACGGTACCCCTGCACATATATATATATATATATCCCCTACACTACAAGTCTAACTATAACCTATACCTCCTTCACTATGTATATCCCCTACACTACATCTGTTTTATAGCTACCAAAGAACATCTCTTACTACAACCTATATCCCCTATATCATATTTATCTTATAGCTACCTATGAACCTGTTGAAGAGGTTTATATTTTATCACAGCTAAAACATATATGGGGAATAAAAGACACTGTTAAAAATCTATGGGTATGAAAGCACGAGGATAAAAAAATCATTGGCTATGGTGATAGTGATATACCTTTCTATACTTATATTACATGGGTTTATTAGTATAATTATATCGTAGATATAGTTTAATATTATGGACAACTTAATTACATTTTGCATGTCCTTTTAATCTCATTACATTTGGCAATATGATATTTTCAACAACAATATGAAGGACATTTTATCAAACCTTTATATACCTTCTCGCTATACCATTCATATATTTGAACAATGATATTGAAGGTTATAAGCTAAATGTACAATAAATACATAAATTATTTTAAGCATCCGACATTTATGAACCATCTAGTTATTAATATCTGTTTAATCGTGAGCATGAAAGGTATATGATATTCATTCATCTATATTTTTATCCGTTAACCTTTACAGCAATGGCAATGAGTTTTATATTTTATTCTGAGTAATGTCACATGTTAGTTTGCTTCTTAGTTTCAATAATGTCTTTTGATATTGTGATTAAGCAGACTGAAAAATATGTAATATATAACTACATATATTTTGTATAAATAGATTGCTAGGACATGATGGGAATTTGTATTACTCGTAATATATACAAGATTATTATGTAATTATAATTTTCAAAATATTAGTTACACTGAAGTGACCTAATTATATCTACTTTATCTTTACTTGCGACTATATTTTGGAGGGACATTGTGGGTAGAGCCGAAAAAGTAACTAACAATGGTAATGTTTTAACTTTTATATCAAGGAAAACAATAATCATGTATTTTGCTCTCAGTAGCTTGTCTATGATTTCGTATCAGGCAAATTTGCGTTCCAATTTCTCTCTCTCGCTCTTGCGCGCTCTCTCTCTCTCTCTCTCTCTCTCTCTCTCTCTCTCTCTCTCTCTCTCTCTCTCTCTCTCTCTCTCTCCTGTTACGTGTTTGACTAACTTTATTGTATTCTATCGAACTGTATATTTATTCTTCTTGCCATTATTGTGTGACAGTCTGATCTATTTTGTTTCTGTAAACATATATGCATAGATATATGTGCATCTATCTACTTTTTTATCTGTACATTTATCTATCTATCTATCTATATATATATATATATATATATATATATATATATATATATATATATATATATATATATATATATATATATCTATCTAGCTATCTATCTACCTTCTACACCCACCCACCCACCCACACACACACACAAACACACACATACACATACGCAAATATAATAACGTATGTTTTAAATAACTGAATATACGAGAAGCTAATAATATATAACTATACAGTATAATGAAACTTAGCATAGTAATATAAGTTACCACTACTTTTTGTCCAATTCAAGTACTATGTCAACTCAATTTCTTAAGAGGATCTGAAGAAAATTAAATGAAAACCCCAACCCCATTCGGATTTCATTGCTGGGCCCGCATAAACTTACGATTACAAGTAGATTAGGAAAAGTACCTTGAAATGAACTGCTGAGAGAGAGAGAGAGAGAGAGAGAGAGAGAGAGAGAGTGAGAGTGCGTGTGTGCGAGAGAGAATGTATGTCTGTGAAAAAGAGAGTGAGTGTGCGTTTTTGTTTGTGTGTGTGAAAGAGAGAGAAAAAGAGACTGAAAGAGCAGCCTTGTTGACCTTATTCACCAAGTTGTATAAATGTTCATACATATGTGCATACATAAATAAACTCACTCATGCATACACGTCTGCTTGCATGCATACATACATACATACACGTCTGCTTGCATGCATACATACATACATGAATATTGGGTTTCGTTTGCTTTTGTGTAACTGTCATGCAGTTGAACTCGGGCCCTGTGTACTGTAAAGATACGAGGTGCAATAAAGGTTGTATTGATAGCGATTTATCATTATTTTCTTAGATTTACTGGGTTTATTACTAGCTATATAGATTTTTAAGGCGAGTTAATTACGTTGACTTTATTGATAGTGATTTACCTTTCTATGTGTGTATTAGATTGGTGTAATACTTCATACATGGCTGCACAGGGTGTATGGAAAGTGTGGTGGAGTGTCCTTGCTACTGGACTAGTATTTTTAGGTCCAGGGTTCAAATCCCAATAGTCAATGGGAAAGATATTATTGAAATGGAATTTGTGCTGCAGTTAGTTTCAGTGCATCACCAACACGCCAAAAAAAAAACGTAGACGTGCCGGTTTGCCCAAAATCAAAACGGCATACCCAACTCTGCGATGGGTCCACATCATCGCTACTAGTCACTATCACCATTACTATCATCAACAATACTACTATTATAGTCATCACTACTACTCTTACCATCATCACTACTACTCTCATCAACACTACTACTGTAATCATCACTACAACTTTCACCATCATCACTACTACTGTCACCATCGTCACTACCATTATCACTAATGTCATCATTATCACTACAACTATCATCATTACTTGTCACCATCATCACTACTACTAGTACTGGCACCATCATATCTACTACTGTCATCATCATCACTACCATTATCATCACTGCTGTCATCATCAATACAACTACAACCATCATCACTAGTATTATCACCATTATCACTACAATTACCATCATCACCAATGTCACCATTATGCCTAAAATTACCATCATCCTCACTATTACTAACATCACTTCTAATGTCAACTAAACTAACTTAACCTAACAAATGCTGGGCGAGATTTTTTCACCCTCAGAACGAAGGCGTTCTGTGTGTGTGCCCCTACGGGGCACACACACGCAGAACGCTTTCATTGCAGGGGGGGGGGGGGGGACATAAATGGGATGAAAGTTCTTAAAATCGCCAAACTAATGGGCGAACGTCTTAAAATATCAAAAGCAATGGGGCAAAACGTGAGGGAGAAAGAGGTAAAGAAAAAAACTCCCTCGAGTGGAAATCTCCCCTTAAGTGCATCTGTTTGGCTAGCAGTACTCGTAAACTCTAGTGTGGGTGTTTATCTGTATGACTATAACATCAATAAGTTTTACCGGTATAAGTTCATATCCCATTATAATATATTCTTAAGGATAGCTATATGTTGTTTATAAGTTCATATCCCATTATAATATATTCTTAAGGATAGCTATATGTTGTTTATAAGTTCATAGTTCATATCCCATTATAATATATTCTTAAGGATAGCTATATGTTGTTTATAAGTTCATAGCCCATTATAATATATTCTTAAGGATAGCTATATGTTGTTTATAAGTTCATATCCCATTATAATATATTCTTAAGGATAGCTATATGTTGTTTATAAGTTCATAGCCCATTATAATATATTCTTAAGGATAGCTATATGTTGTTTATAAGTTCATATCCCATTATAATATATTCTTAAGGATAGCTATATGTTGTTTATAAGTTCATAGCCCATTATAATATATTCTTAAGGATAGCTATATGTTGTTTTTCTGGACCCCCTTGTCCCTAATGCTTAACGTCATCAGTTACGAGATTGTAAGACTTTCCTTTCAATAATTTGGTGATTTTAAGACATTTTGTGCCATCTAGGTGTCTATATTTTCCTGGCGAGCGATAGTGAGCCTGTAATTTAGGATGAACCAGCCTTCGGCCGGGTCATTTTTCAAACGAAAAATGTACACATTTATCTTGATGGAGGGTCTTGTTTTATTTTTGTTAAGCTTGCTGGAGGTCTAGCGAAGACAAAAAACAACAACATTCAAGCAAACAAAAATAATCCCTACCCATTTAGTCTCTCTCTCGCTCTCGCTCTCTCTCTCTCTCTCTCTCTCTCTCTCTCTCTCTCTCTCTCTCTCTCTCTCTCTCAGCTCCCACCAGGCCAGCTTTAACGTGGATCTCTCATTGTTCCAGATAGGGCCGTAGGGGATTATCAATATTTTAAACAATTACCCCGTGAAAATTAAAGATGGCATTTTAAAGAGGTGATGGGAAAGTTTCTAATGGGTTCTATTATTATGGTGCGTTGGTCAGAGAGAGAGAGTGAGTGAGAGAGAGAGTGTGTGTGTGTGTGTGTGTGTGTGAATGAGAGTGAACGTGAGAGAGTGAACAATGCTTTATTATATTTGTTGTATTTAATTGATTATACTTCTTTCCGAAATTTAACCAGATATATATTTTGTGTTGCTCATGAAATAAAATTGTACATTGATGATGCTATATTTTATTAAACGGGCCGGTGAAATTGAATATTCGCCATTTTAATAGTGGGAAAGAATCCCCTAAATTACCATACGTACCATTTATACGTTTTCAGTTTCCAGATTTTTGTGTTCCATGTTATTAGTTTTCGGAAAGGCAATTAGAAACAGTCCAGCCGTGTAAACCTTTTATTTGTTTGATATTAAATAACAATTTCTGATAAACGGGCGTGTATGTTTCGTATTTTCTTGCTGAAGAGTTTTAGCTGCTATTTATTTACTAATGTATTGACTTACGTATTGTTTAACAAAATGTTTAGTTTGTTGTCAATTTTAGTAGAACCCCCTTCTATAAATGCAAATCTAGAAGGGTTATTTTCCAACACAAGAGGCTAACTCCGAAGTTAACCAGGCGAGGAGCAAGTTCAATGAGAGCAACCTTCCAGCAAGACTTAAATTGCTTCAAACTCTGTGTGTCCAGGCATTTTGGCTCGAACGTCCCTTGATTTTGGCCCTGTCACTCTTTCAACTATAGGGGAGGCACTCGCTACAGGCAGTTCTGCCTTTTGTCTCCCTAATGCACATAGAAAATAAAATAAAATAAGGAAAGACGTTTGAGGAGAGAAAGAGACGGAAGTGTTTGCCTAGGCAGGGATTCAGCACAGAAACACAGTTTTTTAGTACAACATGAGAAACACCGTCAGGTCCATATGCCTTCTTAGTATTAAGCCCAGAGAGAGCAGAAAGCACATACTTAGAAGAGATTATGATAATAGGCATAAGTAAGTGTGAGGGAGATGGAGAGGGAGGAATAGCACTGGAATCAATCAGGGTGGAATTTATAGCAAAAGATTGAGCAAAGAGTTCAACTTTATCAGAAGAAGACATGACGATGGTGCTGTCAGAGTGGAAAAGAGGAGGGGAAAACAAGAAAGTCAAATTGTTGGAGAAGTTATTGGCTAGATGCCAGAAAGTTTGGGAAGAGCTAGAGTTGGAAAGTTCAGAACATTTGTTATTATGAAAGAGTTTTTGGCTAATTGAAGAACAGATTATGGCTTGATTACAGGTAGAATCAAATGAAGCATGAGATGCTTAAGTTTAAAGGCGTCTGTACCGTTTGAATGCTTCCTCCTTATTGCAGATAGCAGTAGAACAAGCATAAGTAAACCAAGATTTGTTTGCATTAGACTGAGAGAAAGAAAATTAAATGTATACCTCCATGACCGAGAGGATTACCTCGGTTATGCGCTTGGCACACTCCGAGGGGCCCCGGCCATGGAAGAAAAATTATTTCCTTGGGAAATCAAAGAAATACTGCCGAAGAGCCTCCCAATCGGCAGAGCCAAAGTGCCACAAGCGCCGTTGGCTGGGAGGATCAGATGGCCGTACTGGAGAGATAGTACAAGTAGCAGAGATAAGGTTTACAGCATAAGTAGAAGGGCTAGAAGTTATAGATAAGTCAAGAATGTTGGACTTATCTCCAAGGTGGTCAGGTATTCCAGCAAGGTGCTGTACTAACTGCTTTAGGTCATTAAGATAGAACAGATGTAGGCTTTTTCACCTGGCTGGTCAGTTAATGGGAGGAGAACCATTGGCGGTGTTGAAATATGAAATCTCCTAAGATGGACATTTCTGCGTGTGGACATTTCTGCGATAGATAACGTGTGTCTCACTTTAGAAGTTAGATAGTACAAAAAATGGATAGTCAGTAGACATAAGGGAGATATAAACAGCAGAGAAATATTTAGTTTGAGAGTGACAAGATAGCCTTATTCATACAATTAAGGTCTGGAACGCGAGAAAAAGCAAGATTGTTGTGCACATATACGCAACATCAACCTTTGCCTTGAAACTGAGGATAGAGTTAATATTAGAATGCAGATAAGGGTTTGCTGTCAGTAGTCCCAGGCAACTGGGTTTCGGTGAACAAATATCAGGGTTGGCAGAGGAGACGTGGTGTTCAACAGAGTGGAAGTTAGAGGAAAGGCCACAAATTTTGCAGAAATTGATAGTAAGAATGGAAGATAGCAGTCCAGAGCATATTGACGGGTCGGCAATAGGGGCCAAACCAATTAGGGGCATTTCTGGTGGGCGCATTTACAAAAGCGCGGATTCCAAAAAGTGTCCGCATTTTTAATATGCCCATCCGCGCTTTCGTAAAACGCCGTTTCCGGTTAGCCCTCCTTCCCCCCTCCCCCTCTCGATGTTGGAGGTAGAAATTGCCTTTTGGACTCTCCCAGGCTCTTCCTAAACCCAAAACAATCTATTAACAGTTGTCAGCATACAATGCCAGAGTGCGCCATAGTATACTGAGAGCGTCCTGTCACAATAAGTTGGGTTAGGTTAGGTTAGGTTACATACAGTTCTCTGCTAGAGTAGATTATTTCAGATAAGGTTAGCTTCGTTACATTAGTTTTTGTAATATATGATTTTAGTCATGAAATTATATATTTTAGCTACATTTACTATACAGTATGTTCTTGTATATCTGTGAACAGAGAAAATTGGTACAGAGCTACCTGTACTGATATTGGTACAGAGCTACCTGTACTGATATTCTTGTAACTATGCACTTGTATATTATTAAATAACACTACCACAGGACTTAACTATTAACTAGATTGTTACCTCTGTCAATAAAGTTGGACGGAGGTTATATTTTTGCCTCCGTGTATATGTTTGTTTGTCTGTAAACAAGATTCCTCAAATGGTTATGAACCGATGTTCACGAAATTTGGGGGGCAGATAGGATATGCGCCAAAGGAAAAAGTTATTCAATTTAGGTAATTGGTAAAGCACATAACTCCGCCAGCGAAGGCGGCTGACAGCTATGAATCGAGGTTCACGGAATTAGATGGGCTGATACGATATGTGCCAAGGAGGAAGTGATTCCATTTTTTTTTTTTCTATATTCCAACTACTCCCTCTCGGGCATAGGCTGAGAGCCTGTACATTCCACCGCCCAACACGGTGAAGCCCGTGAGGTCTTGTTCCAGTCTGGGGAGTGAGACATGCGAAGCATCCATCATGGCTCGAAGCAGTTCCATCTCTGAAGCGGACGGTTGCTTCGCTCAAGTGCTTCACCGTCTCACCCTCCAGACTCAGACCCTCACTCTCAGAACGCCACCTATTGAGCAGTGAACTCACTAGGCATTGTCCCCCTGTAACATATTTTGAATATGGGAATATTCATACAGTGTTATTTAATCAGGGAACAACGAGGGTATTTTTTTGGCATTTCGGTGATCGGTAAAGGACATACCTCCACCAGCGTAGGCGAAGGTATGTGCTCTTCCGAGTGCTCCTCTAGTTTAGGGCTGCAGTCTGCTTGCCATTATATACTGCTAGTTAGCTATTGTCGCACACAAGAGACTGGAGTTCTCGCAGAGAGGCTCCAGTCCTGACGTTATTCTTGACTTACAGTGTGCTGGCTTAATAATCCTATCGGGTTGATAGCCTCTGAAGTCCTATTTTAACTAACTATTGTAGCATGTATATAATTAGCTCTGTAACATGTATTTAGATTGGCGGGTGTATGTGGTCATTTTGTATAATACAAATATATACAATCATAATGTATATATTACCTCGATTATCTATTTTCGGTTTTCAATAAAAAAATGTAATTAATTAAAGTACATGTACAAAATACTCATGTCTATATAATTGTTCGTCTTCCCAGTGCAAATATAATACTTAAACCTTTCGGTAAAACACAGTTTCCTTAACTACAGTATATCCTGGTTATTCTATGTATGTATGTATGTATGTATGTATGTATGTATGTATGTATATACTCTGACACTTTGCCAATTTTGTTTATTTTTTTTGTATGGGGTTGGCCGACTCGAGACAGACCCGAACAGGGACATCACAACACATCAGAAAAACAAAACAAAACAAAACACAAAATCACACACATCTGGGTCCTGGCTATTACCAAGCGATTATATACAACCTAGGAAGATCTTCTACAAATAAAAAGGGTAAAATATAACTCAAATATGCGTTTAACTCTCAAAAACCTTTTCCAAGATTATGTAAATGATAGCCAAAACAACACAAATTAATGTTTTATGGTGTGCTAAAAAAGTTAAGGGAAGCTGAGTCGGTTAGTCCCCCTTCTTCCTCATGTTTAGCCCCATTAGTATTAAGATTTTAAGACGTTTGTCCCATTAGTTCGTCGACTTTAAACCCAATCGTCCCATTTCTATATCAATATCAAGACCTTTTGTGATATTTAGGTGTCGATGTTTTCCTGGCGAGCGACAGCGAGCCTGTAATTTTAAAAGAAAACGGCCTTTGGCCGGATTTTTTTTCTATAAACAAATGTACACTCTTATCTTGAAGGGAGTTCTAGGGACCATTAATTTAAAGCTTAATGAAGGTCTAGCGAGAAAACTAAAAAATAAATTCATATACAAATAAATTGACCCCACAAAGTATCCACTGTCCCCCTATTACCCTATTTATAGCTATTCTTCTCGGATTTATGTTTGATAATTATTGCACTCACAGCATCTTCTCGGATTTATGTTTGATAATTATTGCACTCACAGCATCTTCTCGGATTCATGTTTGATCATTATTGCACTCACAGCATCTTCTCGGATTCATGTTTGATCATTATTGCACTCACAGCATCTTCTCGGATTTATGTTTGATAATTATTGCACTCACAGCATCTTCTCGGATTTATGTTTGATAATTATTGCACTCACAGCATCTTCTCGGATTTATGTTTGATAATTATTGCACTCACAGCATCTTCTCGGATTTATGTTTGATAATTATTGCACTCACAGCATCTTCTCGGATTCATGTTTGATAATTATTGCACTCACAGCATCTTCTCGGATTCATGTTTGATAATTATTGCACTCACAGCATCTTCTCGGATTCATGTTTGATAATTATTGCACTCACAGCATCTTCTCGGATTCATGTTTGATAATTATTGCACTCACAGCATCTTCTCGGATTCATGTTTGATAATTATTGCACTCACAGCATCTTCTCGGATTCATCTTCTCGGATTCATGTTTGATAATTATTGCACTCACAGCATCTTCTCGGATTCATGTTTGATAATTATTGCACTCACAGCATCTTCTCGGATTCATGTTTGATAATTATTGCACTCACAGCATCTTCTTGTCGACGAACAGTTAGCATATTTTTCTTTCCGTATACTATATTCTCTGTTAATTAAGCATTATACAGTATATCACCTAAATCACCATACGTTCGCCTCGTTTCCATGAGTAATTATTATTAAACTGTTATTTATTTAGTATATTAACAACGTTTATTATAACTTTATTTAGTAAATTAACAACGTTTATTATAACTTTATTTAGTAAATTAACAACGTTTATTATAACTTTATTTAGTATATTAACAACGTTTATTATAACTTTATTTAGTATATTAACAACGTTTATTATAACTTTATTTAGTATATTAACAACGTTTATTATAACTTTATTTAGTATATTAACAACGTTTATTATAACTTTATTTAGTATATTAACAACGTTTATTTTAGTATATTAACAACGTTTATTATAACTTTTTCTTTCTTCTCATTGTCTTCTCAGCGGTAATCAACACATATTTATCGTCCCAAGGTACACTCGGATGTCATAGTTTCTGGCCCACTCATAATAATTCGTGGACACCCTATGTTGGTGGTGTAATGGTTTGGATGCTTATGTTCTGGGTGTGGTGTCAAGAGTTCGAATCCCGAGAGGACCATATGCTTTCATTTGTTTATTCCTATTGCTTTGGGGTATATAATTGATGATTAATGTTAAGAACAGGGTGTTACTTAATGTTGCATGCAATTATAACTATGTGAAGTGATTTTTCGATAGATCTTACTTTCCAATAAATAAGATGTACAACATTCCAATAGAAATATAGAAAGTTATATACTTAATTTCGTTTCCCGAGATACGCTTCCATTATTAGAAATAGGTGAAGTCCACGAATATTTATGAGTGGACCAGAGATTATGGTATCCAAGTGTACATGCATTATGAGTGGGCTAGAGACTATGGTATCCAAGTGTACATGCATTATGAGTGGGCTAGAGACTATGGTATCCAAGTGTACATGCATTATGAGTGGGCTAGAGACTATGGTATCCGAGTGTACATGCATTATGAGTGGGCTAGAGACTATGGTATCCAAGTGTACATGCATTATGAGTGGGCTAGAGACTATGGTATCCAAGTGTACATGCATTATGAGTGGGCTAGAGACTATGGTATCCAAGTGTACATGCATTATGAGTGGGCTAGAGACTATGGTATCCAAGTGTACATGCATTTATGAGTGGGCTAGAGACTATGGTATCCAAGTGTACATGCATTTATGAGTGGGCTAGAGACTATGGTATCCGAGTGTACATGCATTTATGAGTGGGCTAGAGACTATGGTATCCGAGTGTACATGCATTTATGAGTGGGCTAGAGACTATGGTATCCAAGTGTACATGCATTTATGAGTGGGCTAGAGACTATGGTATCCGAGTGTACATGCATTTATGAGTGGGCTAGAGACTATGGTATCCAAGTGTACATGCATTTATGAGTGGGCTAGAGACTATGGTATCCGAGTGTACATGCATTTATGAGTGGGCTAGAGACTATGGTATCCGAGTGTACATGCATTTATGAGTGGGCTAGAGACTATGGTATCCGAGTGTACATGCATTTTCTAAATTGTGTCTGTAATAGTAATCATATAACAATAATTTTACAATGCAGTATTTTCTTACCTACGCACACTTATATTTATAATTCTAAATATTTATATTTTCTTATTTCCACCTTCTTAAGAGGGCTCAGATGGTATTGTGCAGCATAATTTACTGGTTCAGCTCAACGGTTTAAGGAAGGGGTTTAGTTTGTTCTCTAAACCTCTATCAAACTTTAGAAAACACCCACAAGACCCACCTTCGATATAAATTTGTAAATTTTTCGGTAGAAAAATGTCCCGGCCGAAGGCCGATTCCTCTTCAAATACAGGCTCGCTATTGCTCACCAGGAAAAAAATTGACACCTAAATAGCACGAAAGGTCTTAATATTGGCAAAGGAATGGGGTAAAAGGTCTGAAAATCGTCTAACTAATGAGGGGAATGTTTTGAAATCTCACAACTAATAGGGCTAAACATGAGGGAGGAGGAGGACTACATCTGACAACTAATAGGGCTAAACATGAGGGAGGAGGAGGACTACATCTGACAACTAATAGGGCTAAACATGAGGGAGGAGGAGGACTACATCTGACAACTAATAGGGCTAAACATGAGGGAGGAGGAGGACTACATCTCACAACTAATAGGGCTAAACATGAGGGAGGAGGAGGACTACATCTGACAACTAATAGGGCTAAACATGAGGGAGGAGGAGGACTACATCTGACAACTAATAGGGCTAAACATGAGGGAGGAGGAGGACTACATCTGACAACTAATAGGGCTAAACATGAGGGAGGAGGAGGACTACATCTGACAACTAATAGGGCTAAACATGAGGGAGGAGGAGGACTACATCTGACAACTAATAGGGCTAAACATGAGGGAGGAGGAGGACTACATCTGACAACTAATAGGGCTAAACATGAGGGAGGAGGAGGACTCGAAAAACTAACTGCCTCCCCTGAACCTCATTTACCATAAGTTTTCTTTTCCATATTGTAATCAATATTAATCCACATTCCTAATTTTGTACAATATATATTACCTTCGCTTTCATTAACATCTTCAATAGGGTAATCTCTCACTTACCAACCCATCAGTCATACTTTGTCACTTTTAATTTATAATAATGGGACTCGGTTAGCCTTGGCCAGCAACCCATCTAGGGGAGATAACCTTATAAATATCCGGATGTATGGATTAGTCGCACACCATTGCAGAAAAATAGTGCTAAAAAATACATAAAACGCCTTGGAGTCGGACGGACCCTAAGTTGAGTGGTTAATCCTGTAAGTCCTTCAGTAACCTGACATGGGTTGTCCCTCTTACAGGGGATAGGTCCGCTTGGGGAATTTTGTGCATGGCCACCCCCATTAAGGGGAGTAAGGCGTGCGGCACTAGATAGATAGATAGATCGAATTCAAGATAACCTGGTAGAGAAGTCCCTCCCCCATTCCTATCTTCGCAAATGATCCATAATATCCCAACGACTGGTTGGCTGCACCCCAGCCAATCGTTCGTTAGTAGGTGTGGCTATCGGTATTGATAAAATATCTTCTATATTTCTTATATTTCGTTTACAATGTAATATTACAAGCAATGTTTACGATTAAATGTTGATCAAGAATGATCTCCGAACTCAAAGACGTAAGGAATGATGCACTAAGTATATCATTAACATGGATATTATATACTGAACAGGAATGATGCACTAAGTATATCATTAACATGGATATTATATACTGAACAGGAATGATGCACTAAGTATATCATTAACATGGATATTATATACTGAACAGGAATGATGCACTAAGTATATCATTAACATGGATATTATATACTGAACAGGAATGATGCACTAAGTATATCATTAACATGGATATTATATACTGAACAGGAATGATGCACTAAGTATATCATTAACATGGATATTATATACTGAACAGGAATGATGCACTAAGTATATCATTAACATGGATATTATATACTGAACAGGAATGATGCACTAAGTATATCATTAACATGGATATTATACTGAACAGGAATGATGCACTAAGTATATCATTAACATGGATATTATATACTGAACAGGAATGATGCACTAAGTATATCATTAACATGGATATTATATACTGAACAGGAATGATGCACTAAGTATATCATTAACATGGATATTATATACTGAACAGGAATGATGCACTAAGTATATCATTAACATGGATATTATATACTGAACAGGAATGATGCACTAAGTATATCATTAACATGGATATTATATACTGAACAGGAATGATGCACTAAGTATATCATTAACATGGATATTATATACTGAACAGGAATGATGCACTAAGTATATCATTAACATGGATATTATATACTGAACAGGAATGATGCACTAAGTATATCATTAACATGGATATTATATACTGAACAGGAATGATGCACTAAGTATATCATTAACATGGATATTATACTGAACAGGAATGATGCACTAAGTATATCATTAACATGGATATTATATACTGAACAGGAATGATGCACTAAGTATATCATTAACATGGATATTATATACTGAACAGGAATGATGCACTAAGTATATCATTAACATGGATATTATATACTGAACAGGAATGATGCACTAAGTATATCATTAACATGGATATTATATACTGAACAGGAATGATGCACTAAGTATATCATTAACATGGATATTATATACTGAACAGGAATGATGCACTAAGTATATCATTAACATGGATATTATATACTGAACAGGAATGATGCACTAAGTATATCATTAACATGGATATTATATACTGAACAGGAATGATGCACTAAGTATATCATTAACATGGATATTATATACTGAACAGGAATGATGCACTAAGTATATCATTAACATGGATATTATATACTGAACAGGAATGATGCACTAAGTATATCATTAACATGGATATTATATACTGAACAGGAATGATGCACTAAGTATATCATTAACATGGATATTATATACTGAACAGGAATGATGCACTAAGTATATCATTAACATGGATATTATATACTGAACAGGAATGATGCACTAAGTATATCATTAACATGGATATTATATACTGAACAGGAATGATGCACTAAGTATATCATTAACATGGATATTATATACTGAACAGGAATGATGCACTAAGTATATCATTAACATGGATATTATATACTGAACAGGAATGATGCACTAAGTATATCATTAACATGGATATTATATACTGAACAGGAACAGAATGATGCACTAAGTATATCATTAACATGGATATTATATACTGAACAGGAATGATGCACTAAGTATATCATTAACATGGATATTATATACTGAACAGGAATGATGCACTAAGTATATCATTAACATGGATATTATATACTGAACAGGAATGATGCACTAAGTATATCATTAACATGGATATTATATACTGAACAGGAATGATGCACTAAGTATATCATTAACATGGATATTATATACTGAACAGGAATGATGCACTAAGTATATCATTAACATGGATATTATATACTGAACAGGAATGATGCACTAAGTATATCATTAACATGGATATTATATACTGAACAGGAATGATGCACTAAGTATATCATTAACATGGATATTATATACTGAACAGGAATAGATTATGAAAATGTATCAATATCGTCCGTGGGTCAGTCACGGGATTCGTTCAACATGTAGCCAATTGGAGCTTTGAAGTCGCCAAAGTCAATACCTTCACAACCATTATTTTAATTTTTTATAATAGTCCATTAAACGTAGAATAGGTAATAGAAGCTACTGCTAATTATAAAAGTTGCATACAAATAAATTTCTATGAATACTGATGAGTATAAGACGAATAAATGTCTATGAATACTGATGAGTATAAGACGAATTACTTACAATAATTATTTACTCTCTTTTTTTTCATTTCAGGGGATTTTTCGATTATTTTCCGAATTTTTCTATAGTAGATTACAACGTCCTGAAAATTATGATGGTTTCAAAACTGTTGTAAGTTATTTAGTTTCCGATATATCAAACTTATGATATATCTTAATTATTCAGTTAGTGTGTGATATCAAATATAATGATCGCATCACTGCAAGAAGGCTATAATAAAAGGTTGGTATCTCAACTAAATTTAAGGGGGGTGACCTGCTTTTTTTGTCTCTCTTGGTTATATCCATTCGGCCCCATTCTGAATACCGTTTTAAGACGTTTATCCCCATCCAGGTGTCGATTTATACCTGGCGAGCGATATCGAGCCATCATATTTTGGATAATGCGTTAGACAGCTGGCTAAGCTTTCGATAGAAAAATGTCTCCGGCGAAGCCGGATTTCTCCATAAAATGCTGGCTCGCTATCGCTCGCCAGGAAAAAATCGACACCTGGATGAGGATAAATGTCTTAAAACAGTAGGCTGAATTGGGCCGAATGGATAGAACCAAGAGAGAGAATAAAGCAGGTGACCCCCCTTAATATTGGTTGTTGAGTTGCCCTAGTGTTAACTTGATCTGCCACCATGTTAACCCATATATATATATATATATACTTATTGCAAGAACTTGAAGATCTTGATAAGTGCGGCATGCCATATTTGATGTTCTTTGCAAAGGTAATTTTCTTCATCAATTATCAGGAAATATAAAAACCTACAACAATGTTGACACCACCTTCTTTTTCTGGACACATGTATCTACTTAAGGGGTCACCGTCTTTTTTTATCTTTCTCTCCTTTTCTCTCTTTCCCTGGCTTGTATCCATTCGGCCCCATTCAGCCAACTGTTTTAAGACGTTTATCCACATCAAGGTGTTGATTTCTTCCTGGCGAGCGATAACGAGCCAGCATTGTATGGAGAAAGCAGGCTTCGCTGGATATATTTTTCTATCGAAAAATGTACAAACTTAGCTTGCTGTCAAAAAAAAAATATATATATGCTGGCTCGCTACCGTTCGCCAGGAAAATATTGACACCTGGAAGGGGGTAAACGTGTTAATACAGTAGGGTGAATGGAGTCGAATGGATACAAGCCAAAGAGAGAGGGAGAAAAAGAGAAAAAAAAATGCGAGGTGGGCTCCCTTAATGCAAGTGTATTTAATGTTAGAGATATTTAGAACATAATATATAAGTCGCCTAAAATAGATGGTGCATAAACAAATATTGAGTGTTATTCGTTTTATACTAATCATTATTTATATATGTTTATTTGTATTGCAACTTTATTAATACCAGTAGCTTTTCTTAGCTATTTTACATTTAACCCCTTCTGTACCAGCGACGTCCTTTATATATTGTGTGGCTATTACTAATCGATTTTATTCAGTTTAGGAAGGATCTCTGGCAATTAACAGGCTTTGAAGTATCACACTAAACCATTTTTACTACCATAGATCCTTCTTAAACTGCACAAAATCATCTAAATATAGATAACAAAAACTGAAAGGACATAGCTGGTACAAAATGAGTTAATGGAGTATCATAGAAAGCAATGTATATAATGGTAATGAAAATACTGGTTGGTAAAATACAATATCAATAAGATATTCTACCTACCAATTACACACACACACATACATACACTCAAACACACACACACACACCTAACTTAACCAAACCTATTACTAAGACGTTACTCTATTTTTCCCATACGTATAACTGTGTTATGTTACTAACCCATCTGTCCCCTACTAACTTCCTAATCCTGCCACGGACATTAGTTCCAGGGCAGTAGTTCCTTCTCCAATTTTCACTTACCAACTCTAAATCACTGTCTGGACACTCGATCCTTAGTGTTTTGGAGGACAAGCAGCCTAGAGGGGTCACTATACCTGTTGTTGCTTGATTTCCTTTGTGCTCCTTTGTACACACAATACACACACATCCAAACATTCGTTTGGGTTGCATGGATCCTATGCAAGGATAGGAATGGGGGAGGGCCTTCTCTGCCAGGTTAGCTAAACTAGAGCATAAGCCAAACTTATTATATATTCCTGACTATGCACATTATTATATATTCCTGGCTATGCACATTATTATATATTCCTGGCTATGCACATTAAATACATTTAATTCACCTTTAACAGGTATACTTTTCTGAATTCCTTTCTCCCTCCTGTTTATCCCCTTTAGTTTTGAGGCCTTAAGACGTTTGTCCCTTTAGTTTGTCGACTTTCAGACTAATCGCCCAATTTCTGACAATATTAAGTCTTTTCGTACGATTTAGGGCTTGATGTGTTCCTGGCGAGCGATAGCGAGCCTGCAATTTAAGAGGAATCGGCCTTCGGCCGGGACATTTTTCTAACGCAAAATGTACACATTTATCTCGAAAGTGGGTCTTGGGGTATTGTTTTTAAGATTGATGGGAGGTCTAGGGAGCAAACTAAAAATAACCCCTTTTAATACCTTCTTAAAGCTAACCAAAGCGTGTTTACCACCACATTCGATATGTTTTGTGTCTCAATTCTATGTGATATATGTTAATTTATCTATCTATCTATCTATTACCAGACAACTTCCTCCCCGAGGTGGTGGGAACGAATTAATCGCCTTTATATAGCTCCATGTGCCGACTGTAATATGGGTGTCTCTGGTGATAGCTGTCCCCCTGGTATCTAAAAGGGGTGTGGTCCCCCTGTAATAGGGGCGTCTCTGGTGATAGCTGTCTCCCTGGTATCTGAAAGGGGTGTGGTCCCCCTGTAATAGGGGTGTCTCTAGTGATAGCTGTCCCCCTGGTATCTGAAAGGGGTGTGGTCCCCCTGTAATAGGGGTGTCTCTGGTGATAGCTGTCCCCCTGGTATCTGAAAGGGGTGTGGTTCCCCTGTAATAGGGGTGTCTCTGGTGATAGCTGTCCTCCTGGTATCTGAAAGGGTTGTGGTCCCCCTTAGTGGGGCAGATAAGTGCAGATTTTACCTTGAATCGTTCAAATGATGATACAAGCACCAAATTTGGCATGAATATCTGCGAGAGGCTATATTTTCAGAAAGCAATGTTAGCCACCAGAAAATCCAAGATGGGTGCTATTTTTCAAGATGGACGCCAATGCAATAACGTTTTGACATGAAATTTTACACAGATGTCCACCATAAAATATATTGGTACCAATTCTAATTTATTTACTATGCTGGAAACGATGCCATCATTCTTAAATGTCTCACAATCTTATAAGCCACTTAAAAATGCAAGATGGCCGCAATTTTTCAAGATGGCTGCCAATGAGTTCATGAAAATACACATTTTGATGCACAATTTGATCAGTACGTCCGATATGAATGATATAGGTGTTGATTCCTATATTTTTGACCCCAGTAAATCCATTAAGATACCAAAAGTAAAGCTCAGAAGCACTATGAGACCATTTGTTAGAAGAAATCTGGAGGCCATCTTGCATTTTTCAGTGGATAATAAGATTCTGAGACATTACAGAATGATAACATTGTTTTCTGCATGGTAAATAACATTATAATTGGTACCAATATCATTCACGTTGGACATCTGTGTCAAATGTCATGTCAAAACATTATCGCATTAGCGGCCATTTTGAAAAATGGCATTTTCAGGTGGCTAACAATTGTTTCTTAAAATATAGCCTCTGGAGGATATCCATGCCAAATTTGGTGCTTGTATCACCATTTGAACGATTGTTTCACTTATCTGCCCCACTACCTGTAATAGGGGTGTCTCTGGTGATAGCTGTCCCCCTGGTATCTAAAAGGGGTGTGGTCCCCCTGTAATAGGGGTGTCTCTGGTGATAGCTGTCCCCCTGGTATCTGAAAGGGGTGTGTCCCCCTGTAATAGGGGTGTCTCTGGTGATAGCTGTCCCCCTGGTATCTGAAAGGGGTGTTTCCGGGTAGATGGGACTCGATAGCCTTGGAGGGCAACCTATCTAGGGGAAAAAACCCTACACAAATTACCGATGGGCGACACGCTAATCGGTGCCACTTACAGGTGGCGATTTTTATAACAGATAACAGAAAACAGACTAACTGCCTGGTTTATTTACCCTTTGAGTACGAGCAACGTGTTTTACATTCAGATTCCATTTTTTGCACACTGTTCCAAACATATTTACCAGACCCTGCAACTCCCATACATTATGGCTCATCAGAACTGTATCATCAGCAAACAGCAGTACAGGTACCTTCCACTTTTTCCCTTCCTTATCAGCGATACACCAATATCCACTGCTCTTCCTTGTATTTCTGTCATGACACCATCCATATATACATTAAACAACCACGGGGACATCACACACCCCTGTTTCAACCCAACAGTCAGATCACAGAACTCGCTCTGCTCATTCTCCACATGTTCTGCCGCCTTTGCACCCTCATACATGCTGTTCACTGCTTTCAGCAACTTGCCATCTACTCCGTATATTCTAAGTACTCTCCACATACCTTCTCTATCCACTCTGTCATAGGACTTCTCCAAGTCCATAAAGGCAACATACAGCTTTTGTTGCTTCTCCAGATATTTGTTCACAACACATTTCATGGTAAAATACTACACATCCTCTTCCCTTCCTAAGCCCGCCCTGCTCGTCACCTATCCATTTCTCCGTTCTCGCTCTCACTCTCTCAATCACTACCCTGCTGTACACCTTCCCTACTATGCTTAGAAGACATATTCCTCGGTGGTTACCACCCAATTATCTTTCCCCTTTACCCTTATATAGGGAGACTATTATGCCTGTCTTCCAGTCACCAGGTGCACTTCCCTTCTCCCATATTAGTTTACATATTTTCCATACCTTTTCCATCCCTATCTCACCACCATACCTCAGCATTTCCCCATACACTCCATCTCTTTCTGGGACGTACCCCAACTTCATTCTTTTCATGGCTTCATACACTTCTGACCTCCTGATCCCCATCTCCTCCACTACGTCTCTTCTACTCCCTCCCGTTTTTAATATTGTTTTTTTATTTGATGTGCAATATTCTAAATTATCAATATATACTACGTTATTTGATCTACTCTAATGCTCTCTTCTCATTTGTTCCTATAATCTTCATAAGAGTAATCAGACTTTATTTACCGCTTCATTCATCAAAATATTCAATGTGCCGTATTTCAAGTTATATTTTTACATTTAAAACAAACCTCTATTAGTTTCTCATTACACCCCATCATATCAATTAATGTTAACAAACATTATTTCCTCCTCATTTGTCCAATTAATTATCGATTATATGTGGAATATTTCAAGTTATATTTCCTACATTTTAACCCTTGCAGTACCCATGACGTCCTATTCATTATATTCTGGCAACTATTAGACAATTTTATTCAGTTTAGGAAGGACAATTAACTGGCTACAGACTATCCCACGTAATCCTTTTAGCTACCGCAGATCCTTCCTAAGCTGAACAAAATCGTCTAATAGTGTCCAGAATATGCTGAAAAAGACATGGCCGGTAAAACTGGATAAAGCATTTATTATTACCTCCCTTCCTACCATTTATTATTACCTCCCTTCCTACCATTTATTATTACCTCCCTTCCTACCATTTATTATTACCTCCCTTCCTACCATTTATTATTACCTCCCTTCCTACCATTTATTATTACCTCCCTTCCTACCATTTTCATAAAGTCAATCCTTGCTTATTTACATTTATATTGTTTCGTTATATTGTTGTCGATTTTATGTGCAAAATTATAAGCTATTTTTGTTTACTATATTTAAATAATTTCATATTATCACAAGGTTCTTCTTTTGTATTGTTATCTTCATAAAGGTAATTGCACTTTATTCACCTCCCCATTCGTCACATTATCTCTCGAATTAATGTGCAATGAAGAAGGTTATGTGTATTACATTTAAAACATCTATTAACTTATCTTTCATCTCGCTCATCTCTATAGAGGTAATCAAACTGTATTTACCACTCCATTCGTTATATTGCTTTAGATTATAGGTGCAATATTTCAAACTATCTATATCTACTACATTCAAATTACTTCTTATATTGTTCTTATATTATTCATAAAGGTAATCACACTTTATTCAGTATATTATTTTTCGATTGTATGTTCAATATTTCAGGCTATGTTTACAACATTTAGAGCGTTAATTTATTAATTTATGTTTCCCTTCCTATCAACTTTATAAAGACAATCAAACTTTATTTACTACCCCGTTCGTTATTATTGTGTTTAGTTATGTTTGTAATATTTTAAACTATCTTCATTTACTGCATCTAAATTATTTCATCTAATCTTATCTTTTGTATTTATTCTAATAATCTGCATAATTGTAATCACACTTTATTCAGTACATTATTTCTCGAATTCATGTGTAATATTTCAAATTATATAATATACTACATCTAAAACTGTCTTCGTGGTGCGATGCATAAGGTGTTGATTTTCGGTGTGAGCATCCTGGGTTCGAATCCACGGACTGCCACATGTGTTTGTAAATTTCATTAATCGATTTTAGGAGTATAGTTGGTTGTTGGAAGGAACATAATAATATCATATAATTTATCTCTTCCTTCTTATCATGTGTAATATTTCAAATTATATAATATACTACATCTAAAACATCATATAATTCATGTGTAATATTTCAAATTATATGATATACTACATCTAAAACATCATATAATTCATGTGTAATATTTCAAATTATATGATACTATTGTAATATTTCAAATTATATGATATACTATATCTAAAACATCATATAATTCATGTGTAATATTTCAAATTATATAATATACTACATCTAAAACATCATATAATTCATGTGTAATATTTCAAATTATATAATATACTACATCTAAAACATCATATAATTAATGTGTAATATTTCAAATTATATGATATACTACATCTAAAACATCATATAATTCATGTGTAATATTTCAAATTATATAATATACTACATCTAAAACATCATATAATTTATCTCTTCCTTCCTATCATCTCAATAAAGGCAATCAAACTTTATTTATCGCTTCAGTCGTCAAATTATTTACCGATTATATGTGTAATATTTCAAATCACATATATTATACTTAAAACCTCTATTAATCTCTCCCTTCCGTCCTTTTATCTCCATAAAGGCAATTAGAGCTGATTTACCACCTCATTCATTATATTGTTTTTAATTGTATGTGCAATATTATAAAATATCTCTAGTTACTACATATATATTATTAAGTCTCACCTTATAATTTATTTTTATATATTCTTATTATCTAAATAAAGCAAGTCACACTTTAGTCAGCACATTAGTTTTCGTTCTATGTGTAATATTCTAAGTTACATCAATTATTCTTAAAACTTCTATTAATTTCTCCCTTCTTTCCTTTCATCTCCATAAAGGCAATCAGAGCTTATTACTATCCCATTCTTTATATTGTTTCAATTTGCTGTGCAATACTTAAAACTATCTTTGTTTCCTATATTTAAATAATTTCATCTAATCTAAATGTTCTTCCTTTTGCAATATTTTAAACTATCCTTATTTACTACATACACATTATTTCATATCATCTTATAATGTGTATTTATTCCTATGTATCTACATAAAGGTAATCACAATTTATTCAGCACATTGTTTCTCGAATTTATATGTAATATTTCAGGTTATTTAATATACCACATTTAATACATCTATACATTTCTCCCTCCCTTCCTTTCATCTCCATAAAGGCAATCATAGCTTATTTACCGCCCCTCCGTCATTAGTTTTCTTGTATCTTCGCACCGTGCAATTAGCTTTTTGTCTCGTCTACGTCTTTCTTTGTCATCTCTCTCTCTCTCTCTATCTCTCTCTCTCTCTCTCTCTCTCTCTCTCTCTCTCTCCCTCTCTCTCTCTCTCTCTCTCTCTCTCTCCCTCATCATCTTGCTCTCAATCAGGCGAGGTTTTTAGAAGGGTGTTTATTTGTTTTCGTATATTTTGCTTTATTGGGGAGATACTGTTTTATTTTGTATGTAATTTATTTTCCAGGTCCCCTTTTCCCTCATATCAACTCCATTAGTAATATGATTTTAAGATATTCGCACCATTAGTTTTGAGATTTTAAGACATTTCGCCCCATTTTGTTATCAATATTGAGACCTTACGTGCCCATTAGGTGTAAGATTACTCTCCTGGTGAGCGATAGCGAGCCTGTAATTTTGGAGATAATGGTCTTTGGCCGAAACAAAAATCTGCCGAGAAAATTTACAAATTAATCTCGAAAGGGGATCTTGCAGACGATCGTTTAAGCTTGATGGAGGTTTAGGCAATAACCTACAATACTAATTATGATGAATTAATAAAGAAATAATTAAACAGTACCCCCCCCCCCCCCTCACCCTTTTCCTTCTCAACTCATTAATTTGTTTGTCTTTGATTTAGTTTTGTTTATGTATGTAGTGTGTTACTTTTGTTTTAATATGTAATTCGTATTGTATATATATATATATATATATATTTTTTTTTTTTTTTTATGGCATTCCTAATTATTATCGGATTATTCTACCTATTTATTTATTTATTTATATATGTGTCTATACATGTATACTGCATATATTTATGTGTCTCTACATGTATACTGCATATATATATCTCTCCCTCCATTTATTCATCCATCTTTCCTTCTTTTCAATCGTCCGTCTGTCTGTCTGTCTATTTATGTGTCTATATATTTATTTTTGGAATGCCAGTCGGTTTGTTTGTTAGTTTGTTTGTTAGTCGGTCAGTCAAACTACGTGTATATCTTTCCTTCTTTAAGATTTCAAGTGACTCTCTCTCTCTCTCTTTCGCTAATTGCCTTTATAATTGAAACAAAGACTTTTCCCAGCACTTTTCGACCAGGAGTAAGCACTTTTAACGGGGTATGGGGTTTTTTCTGGACACCCTTCTCCTCCATGCGTAGTCCTTTTATTTTTCAGATTTAAAGATGTCCAGCCCATTAGTTTGGCAATTTTAAGACTTTTCGCCCAATTTCTTTGTCAATATTATGACCTTCCGTACAATTTAGGTGTTGATTTGTTTGCTGGCGAACGATAGCGAGTCTGTAATATACTAGTAACCGGCCTTAGACCGGGTATTGTATAATACCCGAGTTGGTGGCTACGTATACATCGCCTCCATGTGTGTATTTTTTGGTCCTACTCCCTAACTCCTTTTAGTCGCCTTCTTCGACATGTAGTTGGACGCGGAGGGACTATTCTAACACTCCCCATCCCTCACCGGCAAGGCTAACAGTAGACGATGTTATCCAGTTAAGGGGGGATGTGCATAATTATTGTATTCATTTATTTATATTATTAATATTATTTTAGTTTCCTACCTAGATATCCAGCAAGCTAAAAAAAAAAAAAAAAATGCCCTTCAAGATAAATTTGTACATTTTTCGATCGAAAAATATCCCGGCCGAAGGCCGCTTCCTCTCAAATTACAGGCTCCCTACCGCTCGCCAGGAAAAAATCGACACCTAAAGTGCATGAAAGGTCTAAATAATGACAATAACAATGAGGCGAAAGGTCTCAAAATCGCCAAACTAACGGAACGAACGTGTAAAACCTTAAAACTAACGAGGGAAAAGGGAATCCATAAAAAGCGAGTACTACCCCCTTAACCGTGGCTTTTTGTGCTAATTTAGAACCGTAAATGTTGTTCTCAATAATCAAGTTAGGTCCCACATACCAAATTCTGGTGTCATTTATTATGCAATATTAAATTTAAACCAATCAGTTTTTGTATTGAAAAATGTACATAATTCTGAGTGTCTATGAACTGCCAAATTAATTGCTGAATATGTTTTATCTAATCAAATTAAAACACTTCAACTTCAACGCTTACCAGTAATCAATACAGTGCTATGTAAACTCCCAAAACAAGAACATATTGGACTGAAAATTCATATATGTAATAACTAAAATGAAAAGAGTGCTGTCAAAACTGGCTCTTCGTTGCAAAGTGTATGAAGCTGTATCAACAGAACTCGACCAAGGGGGGAAGTCGGCCAAAGAGAACTCGGCCTTTAAGGGCGCCCACCTCGCTTTTTTTCTCTTTCTCTCCCTCTCTCTATGGTTTGTACCCATTCGGCCCCATTCAGCCTACTGTTTTAAGACTTTTACCCCCATGCAGGTGTCAATATTTTCCTGGCTAGCGATAACGAGCCAGCATATATATATTTTTGTTTTGACAGCAAGCTAAATTTGTACCTTTTTCGATAGAAACATTTCTCTGGCGAAGCCGGATTTCTTCATACAATGCTGGCTCGCTATCGCTGGCCAGGAAGAAATCGACACCTGGATGGGGAAAACGTCTTAAAACAGTTGGCTGAATGGAGCCGAATGGATACAAGCCAGGGAAAGAGAGAAAAGGAGAGAACAGGAACGAAAACAAGCGAGGTGGGCTCCCTTAAAGGCCGCGGGTACACCAGATTATATTTGGTAAGGTTAGGTTAGAATTAGGGTAGGCTAGCAAGGTTGCAGTAGGTTAGGTTAGGTTAAATTACATTGGATTAGGTCAGATCAGATCAGGGCAGGTCAGGTTAAGAAAGGTAACGAGGTTCATTTGAGTTTCTGTCTGCCAAATTTCTCTTACCGACCTACTTTGCATTCTGCTGTTATATCTTGTAAAATCGTGGGCTTGTCCATATTTCTTAACTGTCTTGATAGCGTAATGCATAATGCGCGGAATTTCGATGTGAGTATCCTGGGTTTGAGTCCTCGGAGTGCCACATGTATTTGTTGATTTCATTAATTGAGATTAGATATGACGTTGGTTGGTGTATAAAACATAATAATTCAATGAAACAAAACTGAGGATACCTACTGGCGGGTGGAACTACCAACTATCTCAAAAAGCTTCACTTGCTCCAAGGTTCGTGTTTAGAATGCTACCCCTGTTCAAAACAAAGAAAACACAAATAATAATAATAATAATTTGCTGGAGGTTGGGTATTTTAGCTCCACATTCCACAAACATAAGATAATATGAATGACTGAAGTTAGTGATTGTGGTTTTACGCAAGATAGTAAGAGATACATGTTCTTTGTGTAACGGAGTCACGGAAAGATAATGTCAGCACAGGATGCACGGTTGTGAAACAGGATGTCTAGCACTCTTTATGGTCAAGTTAATGTTCTTCCTGGTGGTCCTAGGAGTACTTCCATGAACGTCTGCTACCTACAGCCTCATCCGTAAATATCTCTCTATCTCCCTCTCCCTCTCTCTCTCTCTCTGTCTCTCTCTCTCTCTCTCTCTCTGTATATATATATATATATATATATATATATATTCTCTTTTAAACAGACGAGGTTAAAGGCAATAGCAGTTTCAGCATTCAGGATTTTATTGTTACAGCTTTCAATAGTTCTAACAATTTTCCTCTGGGGTTCAGAGATGAGGTACAACAGGTTAGCAAAATTAATGGTGGATCCAACGTTTCACAAGTAAACATCTTGCATCTTCAGGGAAAGGAGACTAACAATGGCCAATGTCTTAATGGGGAAAGTGAATGCCCTAAACGTTACCATCAGTCCACCATCGCCGCCTATGTCAGGAGAGCCCTCACCCATTGCACCACCTGGAATGATACACACAATGAACTGGAAAGGCTCACCCAGGTCCTAGTCAACAATGGGTATTCCAATACTGACGTCACCAATGCCATCAACCACCACCTAGAAAAATGGTACAAACAAGACCCCCCTAGCACCAACCCGGCCAATGACATTACATTTTTCTACAGAAACTACATGTCTTCCGACCACACAACAGACGAATCCATTATGAAAGAAATAATTCACAAAAACGTCCTCCCCACCAACCCTGACAATAAAATAAAACTTATTATATACTACAAATCTCCTAAGACCTCCAACCTTGTCCTCCGTAACCGCCCCATTTCCACCAACCAACCTAAAGACGATCATGTGATATATCAGCATATTTGCACCTCTGGGGACTGTGGACCCCTATCCTATGTTGGTATGACACAGACTCGCCTTTCCCGTCGACTAACCCTCCACCTTCAATCTGGCGCTATAAAAGATCACTATCAAGCCCCCCACCATCTTGCCCTAACTCGCGCCGACCTAGACAAACAAACCACCATACTCGACAAAGAATCAGACCCCAGAAGACTAGCTATTTTAGAAGCTCTATACATCCAAACACTCAACCCCAGCATCAACAACCAAACACAAGACCTTCAAATTCTTCCTTCAGGCAAGCGCTACAGGCATGTTGCCCCCCTTCCTCTCGCCCCGTGCCCCCCTACCTTACGCGTCCGCGCTCAGCACACAACTGACAACACCAACCAATCACAGCCACCCACAGCCAACAACCAACCACCGATAAGATTTAGTGCCCGTCTCGCGAACAGACTGCCTTCCACCAATGAACAGCCACCACACACCCAGTAGCTCCGCCCACCTTCCTATTCTTGATCCTCGAATTTTGTATAAATATGTTGCGTTAGGTTTTTTCTGGGGACATCCCATAGGGGTGCCCCCTGGGTACAGTTTTAAAATTCTCCATAAAAATGTTCAATTAACTCTACCTCCCTAACTTGTTATTTTCCCCATTCATTTTCACTTTTCTTATAGTTAGAAATTAAACTTGTTTCTCCCAATGATTCAGTATGGCACTGTATGTTAAATTTAAATGCATTAACAATCCCCCTGATGACCCAGGCTCTCACATATTTAGTATCACTCAAACCCAAATAGTCAGAGTTTTCAAAAATCTCAATGTAATCAAAATAAGACTTGCTTCACAAAAAGATCTTGATGCATATCTCAACCCCGCCACTCTAAAGAAACTCCAATCTGCTGGTTATGAACTAGTCCTCTCCCCAGAACTAAAAGCTGCCTGTACAGTCAAAATTCTGCACCCTGACAAGAACATCTTCAACAAAGACGAAGATGAGATTGCCAGGGAAATTTCCAAGAAAAACTCCATCACTGTCTGTGAAGTATATAAAACCCAACGTCAAGCCCTCAAAATTCGATGTGCCTCCCCTCAGGAGGCCAGTAAGCTTCTAAAAACAGGTCTCAAGGCATTTCATGTGATTTTGCCGCCTGATTTTCTGACCCCTGAGTCCTGGATCAATCTCAGGCAGTGCTATAACTGTTATGCTTACGGACATCCCACAGCCCAATGTCAAAAAACAGTAACTTGCTCTCGTTGTGCTGATTCAGGGCACTCATTTACCACCTGCTCTTCAATCACTCTGAAATGCTCAAACTGCAATGGCCCTCACATTGCAATCAGTGCCGAATGTCCCTTCCGTCTCAATGTCTTAAAAGACACTAGAAAAAACGCAAAGGCCACTCCAACCAATCCCAACCAAACACGTCCTTTATTCTCATCCCACCCAGTCACTGCCAAATCATATGCTTCAGCGAGCACCTCACACATCCCTCAATCCTCCCCCCCTACCCCACCCAACATCAATCCTCCCGGCCCATTGTTCAACCGCGAAATATTCGCCCAAACTTCAGTCCTTGTTAATGTTGCACTCCACCTCACGAACCAAAAAGTCACCCCACAGTTTAACAAGCTACTAAATGATGGCCTGACTGCCCACAATCTCCCTGCCATCATGATCCCTGAGTCTTGGTTCCAGCATAGCAAGAACTCTCATAATCCATCTCTCTCAGCCACTCCTCTTCCTATTCCACTACCCTCAACCTCTACCTCCAACTCATCCTCCACTACCCCTATTCCTCAACCCCCAAGCGCCAACGAAATCCCTGAAATGTCAATCCCTCTCACCACTGAAAATGAACCTCAAGATCTCCCTACCCAAACCCCCCCCCTCACAAATGTCACTGACCCAACTCTCAATGCATCTGACCCTGACCTTCCTAACCTTACTACCCCAACATCCTTCATGCCTCCCCCACCCCCTCCTACACCAAAAACGCCCACCATTCCTCCCCAATCTCCTCTAAAACGAAAACCCACCAGTCCAGCTGTGATATCCTCCCCTGAATTAAACCGTTCTCGGTCAAAGTCACGTAAAGTTGAAACCCCAAGAAAAAACACCAAATCTACCTCCAAATCTCCATCTTTTGGAGGAGTCCGCTCCTTATCCTCTCCCTCTCCAACCCGGGCCCCACCATCCCCCCACTTCCCCACACATAGCTCACTTCACGATACCCCATCATGTTAAGAGTCATCCAATTCAACATAAGACACTACTACAATAACAGACACCTACTCACACAATTAATTTTAGATAATGACCCAGACATAATACTAATTAACAGCACCTGTACGTACAACACACATAAAATTAGATTCTTTGGTTACACAACACGACAGACCGACGGCGATGCCAACGATGGAGTTGCAATCATGATAAAAAGCACCATTCAACACGAATTCATCACAGACTGGACATACAAGCATTTCCTTGCAGTTAAAACACACACAACACTCGGACCCCTCATAGTTGCCACCACATATGTCAGACCCAATACCTACATCCCTTACACAGACTTAAATACCTTATTCAATAACAATGCACCTACACTTATACTTGCAGACTTTAACGCTAGACACCAAGCTTTCCAACATAATACCATTAATCAACGTGGAATTCAACTATTAGCACTACACAACCACAAAAGATTAACTTTTCAAGGCCCAGATTTCAACACAGTTTTCACACCAAACGGTAATGGTAAACCTGACTTAATTTTTTCAAACCAAGCTTTTAATATATTCCATCATGATATTTCCCCAGGGCCACTTTCAGGATCAGATCACATCCCAGTTTTCATGTCAATTTCTTCAAACCCAATTCAAGTCCCATGTCAATCTCATTTTAACTACTCACAAGCAAACTGGGAAGAATTCAAAAACATTTTATCAGAAGACAACTACATACACGACTATGAGGGACAACACTACACACACATAGACCAACAAATTGAGAACCTACAGAACAAAATCATAAATGCAGCCAACACAACCATCCCAAAAACTACATACAAAATCAAACACACTTTCAGACCCTCCATCAGAACACAACGACTCCTAGTGTGCTATCGTCGTCGATTCGAACAGAACAAACACAACCACATACCAGGCCGAGTACGTTACGATCTCTCCAACCTCAGAACTCACATCCTCAACAGCCTGCAATCTGATCATGATGCTCACTGGACTCACCTAGTACACTCAGCAGAACAAAACAGGAAAACTAAGCCCTGGGAATTCTGGCAACATATAAAACGTTTAAAAGGTAATACCACTCCCAGAACATCCTCCCTCACTGTTAATGGCAACAAAATTACTGATCCTAGGGCTATCACAGATACATTTAAACAGACATGGCAACAAGTATACCACCCACACCCCATTGAAAGGCCTGCCGAACAACACATCCGCAATATAGAACAACATCTCACTACCATCCCTGACAACATCTCCAATGACACACACATTAACCTAAACACACTTGACCCTCAAAACATACTCACTGCTCCCATTGTGCCAGACGAAGTCAAATTCATCCTGTCTAAAGCACGGAGAAAGGCGCCTGGTGCCACGGGTATTAATCACCACCTTGTAAAGCACCTACCTAACACTTTCATAACAGCACTCACTCGCCTCTACAACGCCATCCTGGCATCAGGCTACTTTCCCGTCTGCTTCAAGACAGCGACCATTATCCTCATTCCCAAGAAAAACCAAGACAAGACTAATCCACTAAACTACAGACCCATTAGTCTACTTGAGACTCTTGGGAAGACTCTAGAACGTATCATAAACCACCGACTCAGACTATTTCTCGAAGACGAAGGACTCCTCACGAACATGCAATTTGGTTTTAGACAACACAGATCGACACAAGAAGCACTAAACATTATCACAAACTACCTTCACATAAACAAACAGTCCAGACGAAAAAACAAGACAGCCTTAATTACAAAAGACATAAAACGAGCTTTTGACACAGTGTGGCACGAAGGCTTGAAGTACAAAATCTGCGAAAATTTCAACTTCCCAGTAATTACTCAGAAACTTCTCTGCAACTTTTTGGATAATAGAACAGCCAAAATTAAGTTTTCTAATCTTTATTCAGATTCATTTCCACTAAACGCAGGCGTACCTCAAGGCTCAGTGCTCGCTCCTACCCTCTACATCCTATACACAAATGACTTTCCCAACCCCACTCACAATGACTCTCTCACAGTAATGTACGCAGACGATGTGACGCAAATAATAAGAGCAGACACAATAGACGCATTGACAAACAAAGCTCAAAGAGAACTTGACAAAGTAGCACAATGGGAGCAAAAATGGCGGATTCAGGCTCATCCTCAAAAATCACACGTCACATACTTTGCCAAGGGACATCTCCGCCCAAGACCCTTATTCCAGAACTCCCGAGCACCTGTCCGTAACCGCACACAAATAAATGTCTCTCCCACAAACAAAGTACTCGGCCTCACATTCGACAAAAACATCCGATTCCACAAACAAGCACAAACTTCCATTGCCATTGCATCAAAATCACTACAAACCATCTATCGTTTCAGAAATGCCTCAATAAAAACCAAGCTTCACTTATACAAAGCACTTATAAGACCTCTTTTGTGCTACGTCCCACTCAGCATTTCACTTTCGGCCCCTACCAACCAACTAAAATATCAAAGATTACAAAATAAAGCACTGAGGTGGATCTTCGGGACTCAGTGGTATGAGTTCCAGACGGCACAACATCTTCACAATCTAGCCCACATCCCCCCTCTAAATACTTATTGGCAGCAATTAGCAGAAAAACAAATTATAAAACTTGAGACCTTTCATGATAACTTCATCCAAATTTTCAACATAATTTTACACCGCCCCATGTCAAACCTCCTTCACCCCAACAACAGAGAGGCACCCATTCCAATATTCACTTAAAATCAGGATTGGTAGAGGAGGTGGGTCATGCCGGCTCGTCCACAGTCCAGCCTCCCTACCACTCCTGACCTAGATTCCTAGCTTCACTTCCCATTAAAATGTATAATTTCACAGACAAAGTACAAGACAACAACCTTTTAACGTAACTCCTATAATAATAACAGTACAGCCTTCTTACAGGTTCTGCCACTGACAGACTTCCCCACGAGTCCGCGTTTTGACTCAATGCCACCCAAAATTACCTCCCCCTATACCATTTTCGAATACTACCACCCAAAAATACAACCCCAAAACATGCAAGCACTTTCGATCTTATACCATCCAAAATTAACTTGCTCCCCATCCCTTGCCCCCTTCTTGGCAAGCCATCCTGAATCACTAAAGTAACTTCTCCAACTAAATCAACTCAACCCCAGCTCAATTATTCAACTCACGCACGTTGGGTCAAGCCCCGACACCC
Organism: Paralithodes platypus; assembly: GCA_032716605.1. NCBI lineage: Eukaryota > Metazoa > Arthropoda > Malacostraca > Decapoda > Lithodidae > Paralithodes > Paralithodes platypus. The sequence goes on from CM064566.1 coordinate 36,835,582, forward strand.
TATTTCTCCCACTATTATCACTGTCTCTCCTACTTAACCAATAAAAACTTCCCTTCTTTCACCCTCACCCACCTTTTCTATATTCATTCATTCATTCATTCTATTCTAATCTTTACCTCTCCTTTCCCTGAAGATGCAAGATGTTTACTTGTGAAACGTTGGATCCACCATGAATTTTGCTAACCTGTTGTACCTCATCTCTGAACCCCAGAGGAAAATTGTTAGAACTATTGAAAGCTGTAACAATAAAATCCTGAATGCTGAAACTGATATTGCCTTTAACCTCATCTGTTTAAAAGAGAATCTATTACCTGGCTATACTAACATATATATATATATATATATATATATATATATACAGTATATATATATATATTTATACACGCGCTGTTTATATATAAACACCAATTGTCTATAAATATCCAGTAATATTTTAATGTATCTGGTTATATGTATGTGTGTGTGTGTGTGTATGTGTGTGTGTATGTGTGTGCGTGTGTGTGCGTGTGTGTGTGTATCTAACCCTGCCTCTTGAAATATTCCCGGGGACCGTCTGGTGCAGCCGTGTTGCTTTCCTCGGGGTGCTCCAGGTGTGGCACTTCTCACGGACCTCTCTCTCGCTCTCTTGCTCTATTTCTCTCGCTCTCTCTCTCATTCACACACACACACACACACTATCTCTCTTTCTCTTGCTCTGTTTCTCTCGCTCTCTCATTCACAAACACACCCACACACACACACACGTACACGCATACGCACACACACACACTTTCTGTTATCGGTTTGTTTATATTGTTGTTCCTCTATTTTATGTTCTTCTTGTTCATCTCTCTCTCTCCCTCTCTCTCTGTGTGTCTTGCTGTTTCTCTAGCTCTCTCATACACACACACACACACACACACACACACACAAACACACACACACACACACACTTTCTGTTATCGGTTTGTTTATATTGTTGTTCCTCTATTTTATGTTCTTCTTGTTCATCTCTCTCTCTCCCTGTGTGTCTTGCTGTTTCTCTAGCTCTCTCATACACACACACACACACACACACACACACACACTCTCTCTCTCTCTCTCTAACACTCACACCCACACCCACACATTTTCGGTTATCGTTCTGTTTATATTGTTGCTTCTCTATTGTCTGTTCTTCCCCCAATCTTTGTCCCTGTCACTGTGTTCTGCTGTTCACCTCTCTCTCTCTCTCTCTCTCTCTCTCTCTCTCTCTCTCTCTCTCAGCATTAGCCTCTTTGCGTTCCTGGTACTTTCTTTGTCTCTCTTCATCTGGAGACAAGAAAGTGCTCCACCTCATGTATTTTTAGGATTGTTCGCATTTTGGTATATTATCTTATGACGAGTGTTTGTCTCAAATATTTGGTAATCAGTTGAGTGTGTTTGTCTGTTTGTGTATTTTGTTTTCATGTGTTTGTGTGTGTATTTATTTGTTCATATGATGAGGCTGTGTATTTGTTAAGCATTGACTGTGTTTGTTATAATTTATTTTGTCTATGTATTTGTTATCATTCTAGTAGGGTATGTATGTCATCGCGTATTTTTGACTATGTATGTGTTAAGCCGTTTAGTGTGTGTCCGTCCATATTTTAATTCATGTATTTGTTAACTTGTTAAGTGTGTTCGTGCCTTGTGTATCTATGCATTTGTTAACCAGTTAAATGTGTGCATTTGTTCATGCATTTAGTATCTATGTATTTGTTAACCAGTTGTGTGTGTGTGTGTCCTTATGTGTTTGTGTATGCATCTACGTATCAGTTGAAGTTGTATAGCTTCATGTTTCGTATGTTTACGTCTATCTAATTGTTAACCAGTTGGGTGTGATATTTCGTTCCGTATGTTTATGTCTCCTTAGTCGACTTTAAAACTATATTTACATCTCAGTAGTTGCAATGTTAAACTTCACGAAATTGATTTCAAATACAATCGTTTGTATATCATATAATTCCAATAACCAATAGGCAAATATAATGTTTCTTGTACGTACGTGTATATCGTGTATGTCTGTTATATATGAATACTGTATATGATACGTAGGTACACTCGGATACCATAGTCTCTATCCCACTCATAAGAATTCGTGGACCCCAAATGTGTTTATGTATGCAATTATGACTGTTTGGATTTATTTTTGGATAGAACTAGCTTTTCAATAAATACTATATACTAGCAGGGGTACCCGGCGTTGCCCGGGTTTACATTCTACTACCATAATCACCATCATCAATCACTACTACCACAATCATCACAATACTACTACTACCATAATCACCGGCCTCGACCTCCCTGTGCCTCATTAAACGGCGACCTCTATTTTGGCCGCTAAATGACCTCCGATTTTGGATCTGACCTCATCCGTACCCCCATTTTGGGGGGCTGCGAACAACTTTCGTTCCATACACCTTTTCGATCGGAGGCCTCCTTCTGCCCCAAACGGCAATTTTTTTATTTTTATTTTCAATTTCGTCCTCGAAACGACTTCCGATCGTGGCCTCGCCCCCTCTATGACCTGACCCAGGTCAATTGACACCCACATGCAAAGTTTCAGCTCCCCAGGTCCAAAACTGCGGCCGCCTATTAAGATCACACAGACAGACAAACAGACACACAAACTGATTTAATAATATAGATAGAAAGCTTTGTAGTTGATTTATATACAACAATTATTCATGAATTTGTTTCCAGAGATATACTTCCATAATTAGAAATAGGTGAAGTCCATGGATTATTATGAGTGGGCTAGAGACTATGGCATGCGAATGTACATAACAATAATATAAGTATTGGTGTAGTCTACGTACATTATCTGTATTGTATGTATATATGCATATACAGTATGTATGAAAGTATGTATATATGCAAGTACCATATATATCGAATTTATAGCGTTCTTTTCCATCTATGTATATTGCCCAGTCGCCTCCACATGTTTGTATTCTGCCTCAGTCGATCACATGTGTTCTCTCTCTCTCTCTCTCTCTCTCTCTCTCTCTCTCTCCCCTACACCTAAGACCAGACTGCTCTCAAAGTTAGGCAGACGGACACGGGCGCAGAAAGGGAAGTTGACAGAGACATGGAGAGGGAGGACAAACTTAGAGAGAGAGAGAGAGAGAGAGAGAGAGAGAGAGAGAGAGAGAGAGAGAGAGAGAGAGAGAGAGAGAGACTTAATATTAGAAGGTACAAAGGAGTACAAAGGAAATCAAGCAACAACAGATCTAGTGACCCTTCTAGGCTGCATGTCCTCCAAAACACTGAGGATCAAGTGTTCAAACAGTGGTTTAGAGTGGGAAATGGAACATTCGAAAGGGAACTACTGCCCTGGAACTAATGTCCGTGGCCGGATTAGGAAGTTAGTAGGGGACATATGGGTTAGTAACTGAGGGGAGGATAAAATAAAGTTATTCATTTACAAACGCAGTCAGTCGCGGGTTTGATGCGAGATATTTGTCTAGGCGGAGTTTAAATGAATCAACGGTGCTGCAGTCTATAACATCTCGGGGAATCCCATTCCACAAGACAACTCGATTGAAGAAGAAATTCTTAGATTCGTGTGAGTTAAAATAATTTTGCAACCGTTTCCCCGCGTGTAATTAGATTGGTCGATAGTGAAGTACTTACTACAGTTCATATTGTCGATGCCTTTGATGATTTTGAACACTTGAATTAGGTCACCTCTTAATCTGCGCTGGGTTAAAGGAAATATATTTAATTCTCTAAGACGCTCTTCGTATGGTTTGTTCTTTAGGCTAGGTATCATTTTGGTAACTCTACATTGAACTCGTTCTAGCTTGTTTATAACTTTTTGGTAATAAGGGCACCAGCATTGAACGCAGTATTCCAGAAGAGGGCGGACTAAGGAATTGTAAAGGGTTAGGATAACGTCTTTGGATTTATGCTCAAATGACCTGCCTATAAAACCAATTATTTTGTTTGCCTTCTTAACAACTTCTGAACATTGTTGACTCGGTTTTAGGTTACTCGATATTGTTACTCCCAGATCGGTTTCTCTGTTTACATTCTTAAACTGAGTGCCATTCATCGAATAGTTTGCTTTCTCATTTAGGTATCCGATATGTAGTACTTTACATTTATCCGCATTGAAACTCATTTGCCAAATTTGGGCCCAAATGACAATTTATCTAGATTGTGTTGCATATCGTCAACTTGTTCTTTTGAGAGTACGCTATTTGCAATTTTTGTATCGTCAGCAAATTTTGAGATTGTACAGGTGAGACCCTCATCTATGGCGTTGATGTAAATTAGAAAGAGAATTGGTCCTAGTACCGATCCCTGGGGTACCCCGCTACTTACATTGGTCCAATTAGATGCCTTACCGTTTATGACTACTCTTTGCTTTCTGTCGCTGAGCCAATTTTCTATCCATTTCAACACACCGTCTTGTATTCCATGCGCTTTTAGTTTTAGCAGTAAACGTTTGTGGGGAACTTTGTCAAAGGCCTTTTGAAAATCAAGGTATATAATATCTGCAGCTTTACTCTCATCGTAGAGGTTGAGGATATCGTGGAAGAAGTCTAAGAGGTTTGTTAAACAGGAACGTTTTTTACGAAAGCCGTGTTGAGTATCTTTAAGTATGTTATTTTCCTCTAAGTGATTTACGAGTCTGTCTCTTATGACCGTTTCTAGCATTTTACCTACAACTGAGGTTAAGCTAATTGGACGATAGTTACTGGGTAGAAATTTGCTGCCTTTTTTTAATATCGGTGTTACGTTGGCTAGCTTCCACTGATCAGGCATAGTTCCAGACTGCAAGGATTTATTGAATAGTAATGTCAGTGGTTTGGAGAGCTCATCCTTAGCTTCCTTTAGAACTCTAGGCGAGATTGTATCAGGACCAGGCGTTTTATTTACCTTGAGTTTATCTAAACAATTCAATACTTCTCTCTCTGTAACGGTGATATTGCTTAGAACATCTGAATTATCAATCTGAATCGGCGATGGTGTAGGGATATCACTGAGGTCTTCTGTTGTAAAAACTGATGCAAAGAAGGTATTGAGGGCATTACTCATTTGTACTTCGTCTTTGGTGTATTCTCCATTTTGATCGACTAACGGTCCAACAGTTGAAGTAACTACTTTTTTCTTTCTGATATAACTATAGAATTATTTCGGGTTTGTTTTACTTTGATTCGCAATATGTAACTCTAGGGTCTTTTTACTTTGCTTAGTTAACTTTTTGGCTTTGCGTCGTAGCTTTACAAATTTCACCCGTTCTTCGTCATTTTGTGAGGATTTTAATCTATCATTAGCATTTTTTTTAGCAAGCAGACAGTTTGAAATATCTTTATTCCACCATTTGGGCTTATTATTATGGCCTGGACGCCGTATTTTCGATGGTATGCAGTCTTGCACTGCTTTTAGGTAAGTGGTTTCGAATAACTTCCAAGATGTATTTATGTCGTTATTGTTAATTAAAAAGCTCCAGTCAGTTTCTTTAAACATAGCTCTAAGTTTATGAAAGTTTGCTTTCTTGAAATTAGGGACTTTTTCGATGCTACTATTTGGTTCGTTACTAGTAAAGTTTAAAGTGAAAGTTATCGTACGATGGTCGCTGTTACTGAATTAATCACCAACATTCATATTCTCTATTAATTCTTCTTTTGTTGAAAGTACAATGTCAAAAACGTTATTACCACGGGTCGGTGTTCGAACAAATTGATAAAGCGAACTCTCTTGCAAGTTCGTATACAAGTCATGTCCGGAGTGTGAAGTAAGAGTATAGCCCCACTTGGTCACAGGTAAATTAAAGTCGCCAAAAATTACGGTATCTTGTGAGTTACTTACATCTGCAATTTGTTCATAAATTTCTCGGTCAGTTTGCACTGATTGAGCTGGAGGTCTGTATATTAATGCAAGTATTATTTTTGTACCTTTATTATTCTTTATTAGCACAAAAGATGTGTCGACGTTCACAATTTGAGGTTTTGACATGAGGGTAGGGTTAAGACTTTCTTTGATATAAAGTAAAACGACGCCACCTCCATTTCGATTTATTCAGCTTTTCTCAAACATTACATAACCGGGAAGTGAATACTCTGATAAAAAGTCTCTATCTTCTGTATTGAGCCAAGATTCTGTTTTGCCAATCACATCATAATTTTCTGTAAACACTAGCTTCTCTAAATCTGAAAATTTATTGCGTATGCTACGAGCATTTGCATAGAAAACCTTTAAATTTGTTATTTTAGAACTCACGGAACGCTCTTTAATAATATTGTTGGTTCTTGTCGGATCTACATGTATGTTCATGGCTGTCCTCGGTCCTCGCTGTCTTCGGTCCTTATCGCTGGTGGTCCTCGGTTGCCTCTGTTTTTTGCTTGGCGTTGGATGATTTATGTCACTGCTGCTTCTTCTCGGATGGCGTTTTTTTATCCATGGCTGCGGACTGCTTCGCGTAGGAGACGACCCATGCGTGCTGAACCCACAGGGTTTAGATGAGTGCCATCCTTTCGAAACAGAGTAGGTTGGTTATAGAAATTATCCCAGAGGTTGATGAATTCAACTTCTTCCTTCAGACACAAATATTTTAGTCGGCTATTTGTGCTGAAGGCCTTGTCGTAGAATTTGTCAGGTGCGTCATCTTGGGGAGAATGCCTGAGATGATGATATTCCTTGACTTGGTTTTGTAGTGCTGGATCATCTTGCGATATTTCTCCATCAACTCTTCGGATCTGGTGCGCATGATGTCATTTGAACCAGCATGGATGACAAAAAGGGTATTTTCGTTTGCATCCTTTGTGGTATCTTCGAAGGCTTCCACAATGTCGTCCAGTCCAGCTCCTGGGATGCAAAATCTTTTTCGTCGATTTGGGACTCTGTCGCAGAACTCTTTGACCTGTCCTCGTAGGATGGAATCCCCAACGAGCCTGGTCTCTTCTGGTTTGTCTTCCATCTCTACCAAGATCTCAAATCTGTTTGACATTGTGACTGGTAGATGAGACCTTTTCTGCGTTGGCCGTGCACCGTTCCTCACTGGTGTAAATCCGGAAATCTGTGGTGGTAAGACTGCATACAGGTCGGGGAGAGGAGTGGTTAGAATGGGGGCGAGGGGTTGGTACTGTTTGTGCTAGCAGGCTTCTTGCACGAGGAGTGGGGGAGAGACTAAGGTGAACAGGGCGGCTGTCCTGGTTTGATGTCGGCTCAGGTTCATCAGAAGCATCTGCTGCATTGGCTACTGCAGGTGTTGGATTGTTGACAGATGATGTTGGGGCGGTGGTGGATGCTGGAGTTGAAACAATTGGAGTTAGTGATACTCCAACGTTGAGTGTTACAAATTCTTGGAGTGATTCCAGCTTCCTGGTGAGGGCGTTGATCTTGTTGTGGGCTTCATCCAATTTTGCTGTCAAATCCTCTCGTTGCTGGCAGAGTCGGCAGACTTGTGGATCGGCAGGAGCAAACATGGAAGCACCAAACCTACCGGCGCAGTTAGTACAGGCACGAGGCATGGTGACGATCACTTTCTTCAGATCACTTACTCACTTAAAAACACTTAACTCACTTTAAAAACACTAAACTCACTTTAAAAACACTAAACTCACTTTAAAAACACTAAACTCACTTTAAAAACACTAAACTCACTTTAAAAACACTTAGCTCACTTCAGGTCACTTCACTTACATAAATAGGCCTAACCGAAAACAAAAAAATTGAAATACGCACAAATAGGTTATCAGCGGTGATAGCCTAACCGAAAATTAAAACAAAACTAAATTTAATTTAAATACGCAGTGATAATCGAACCGAAAACAATTTTATTTTTATTTAAACAGAAATAGGCCACCAGGGGTGATAGCCTATCCTAACCGAAAACAAAAATAACCAAAAACAAAAATTATGAAATACCGGTATGCAGAAATAGGCCACCAGCGGTGATAGCCTAACTGAAAATTTAAAAATTTAAGAACGCAGAAATAGGCCACCAGGGATGATAGCCTAGACTAACCAAAAACAAAAATAACCTAACCTTAAACAAATATACAGTATATATAACAGAATATGTAACTAAATATACAATTCACCAAATAGAGATTATATAAAATAAAGTGTGACTGCACACAAGGGGTTAATATACTGTGTAAACAGATGGACCTGGTGTCGCTGTAGCCTAGTAAAGCAGTAGCCTACTCTTTTTAGATAAAAAAGTGTATCAGTCAAAGGTTACTACAAGATCGTGCAAGCAACAACTAAAATTACAGATATATATACAGTAGCTACAGTAGGATACTAAATACAATATCTACTAGAGTTAATAATAAAAAACAGATTGGCTGGCTATAGGCTAGGCTAGGTTTGGGTTAGGTTAAAAGCTTGGCAGGTTGGGTTAGGCTAGGTTAGTTTGTACAAATACCACCCTTAGCTTAAAGTAAAATCAGTCTGAGGATAAAAAGTCAAGAATATATCTAGGGGGAAAAGATAAATGAATGCACTTAGATTTGGTACAAAATTGGCTGGAATTTAATATGTATAATCCCCCAAAAAAGTTTGTTTACAAAATGGCGTCGGCGTTAGTAGAGGTAGAGATAGTAAGGTAGAGGTAGAGATAGATAGATAGATATATGTAGAGAGAGACGGAATATATATATATATGGCCGGTATAGAAAATGATATTCAATTCCCATAACGTATAGGTATGAAGATTATATTGAAGGTAAGGCATAATTATAACTACCAGAATATCTACCAGAATATTAAGAGAGTCAACCAGAATCTACAATCAACCAATTACTACATCTAGCTATTGAAATACCAAACAATAAAACCTATATACATATTATATACGATTATAAATACCAAACAATAAAACCTATATACATATATACGATTATAAATACCAAACAATAAAACCTATATACATATATACGATTATAAATACCAAACAATAAAACCTATATACATATATACGATTATAAATACCAAACAATAAAACCTATATACATATATACGATTATAAATACCAAACAATAAAACCTATATACATATACACGATTATAAATACCAAACAATAAAACTTATATACATATATACGATTATAAATACCAAACAATAAAACCTACATACATATATACGATTATAAATACCAAACAATAAAACTTATATACATATATACGATTATAAATACCAAACAATAAAACCTATATACATATATACGATTATAAATACCAAACAATAAAACCTATATACATATACGATTATAAATACCAAACAATAAAACCTATATACATATATACGATTATAAATACCAAACAATAAAACATATATACATATATACGATAATAAATACCAAACAATAAAACCTATATACATATATACGATTATAAATACCAAACAATAAAACCTATATACTTATATACGATTATAAATACCAAACAATAAAACCTATATACATGTATACGATTATAAATACCAAACAATAAAACATATATACATATATACGATTATAAATACCAAACAATAAAACCTACATACATATATACGATTATAAATACCAAACAATAAAACCTATATACATATATACGATTATAAATACCAAACAATAAAACCTATATACATATATACGATTATAAATACCAAACAATAAAACCTATATACATATATACGATTATAAATACCAAACAATAAAACCTATATACATATATACGATTATAAATACCAAACAATAAACCTATATACATATATACGATTATAAATACCAAACAATAAAACCTATATACATATATACGATTATAAATACCAAACAATAAAACCTATATACATATATACGATTATAAATACCAAACAATAAACCTATATACATATATACGATTATAAATACCAAACAATAAAACCTATATACATATATACGATTATAAATACCAAACAATATAACCTATATACATATATACGATTATAAATACCAAACAATAAAACCTATATACATATATACGATTATAAATACCAAACAATAAAACCTATATACATATATACGATTATAAATACCAAACAATAAAACCTATATACATATATACGATTATAAATACCAAACAATAAAACCTATATACATATATACGATTATAAATACCAAACAATATAACCTATATACATATATACGATTATAAATACCAAACAATAAAACCTATATACATATATACGATTATAAATACCAAACAATATAACCTATATACATATATACGATTATAAATACCAAACAATAAAACCTATATACATATATACGATTATAAATACCAAACAATAAAACCTATATACATATATACGATTATAAATACCAAACAATAAAACCTATATACATATATACGATTATAAATACCAAACAATAAAACCTATATACATATATACGATTATAAATACCAAACAATAAAACCTATATACATATATACGATTATAAATACCAAACAATAAAACCTATATACATATATACGATTATAAATACCAAACAATATAACCTATATACATATATACGATTATAAATACCAAACAATAAAACCTATATACATATATACGATTATAAATACCAAACAATAAAACCTATATACATATATACGATTATAAATACCAAACAATAAAACCTATATACATATATACGATTATAAATACCAAACAATATAACCTATATACATATATACGATTATAAATAAATTGACTGTTAATTTCATGAAGATTATAGAAATGAGAAATATCTGACGCAAATATTTGTTTAGTTTAAATATAATTACTAATGCAAACATAATTATATACGAAATTCGTGTGTTACTATGAGTTGGAAGTCACATAAGAGATAAGCTAATGTGAAAACCATGAGTACAATCCAACAAGTTAAGGGGGTAGTGCTTGTTTTGGGGGGGCTACTTATTAATTAATTTATTTATTTTTGTGTTTCCTCGCTAGACCTCCATCAATCTTAAAAAAAAAAAAAAAAAAATAAAAAAAAAAAAAAAAAAAAAAAAAAAATATATATATATATATATATATATATATATATATATATATATATATATATATATATATATATATATATATATATATATAACACTTGGTAAGATATATTTGTAAATTTTTCGGTAAAAAAAATCCCGGCCGAAGACCTGTTCCTTAAAAAATTACAGGCTCGCTTTCGCTCGCCAGGAAAAAATCGACACCTAAACGACACGAAAGGTCTTAATATTGACAAAGTAATGGGGCGATAGGTCTCAAAATCGCCATACTAGTGAACGAACGTCTTAAAATCGGAAAACTAATGGGTCTAAACATGAGGGAGAAGAGGGTCCAGAAAAAGCGAGTAGAGCTCCCTCTTAACACCAACTAGGGTAGGAGCGATAATGCACAATAAAGCAAAGCAAATATAAGGACATACTTTAAATTAGATTGAAAACATTGGCTAATGATTAAAGAAAATGAGATCCAAAGCCATTATATGTATGAGTATACTGTATATGCGCCTATAGGTAGCGCCAACGAACTTGACAATAATTTTGACACCTGACCTCTCTGTAACTCAAATGAGCCTAGAGCAAACTGGAAGTAAATATCCACACCTATTTCCTGGTGGACTCTTCCCAAGTGATACAAACGTCAGCCCGATTGCTTTCATTCACTTTGAGTTATAAGAAGTTAAGGGGTCAAGATTATTGTCAAGATCGCTGGCGCTAAATTGATATGATAAGAGAAGGGATAAGTAAATATAAATACAATAAATACAATTATGTAAGTACTATATACAAAACATTAATAATGACGAAGACATGCTATTTATTTATTTATTTGTTTATTTATTTACTTATTTAGTAGAAGGAAACTGAACCTGGAGTCAATAAAAGAATGGTTTTGTGGGAGTGAAAAAAGAGAGTGAGATAGGAGAGAGAGATAAGAGAGAGACGAGAAGGAGAGGGCCGGGGAGCATATAGAGATAGTGAGTGATTGATGAAGTGGAGAGAGAGAGAGAGAGAGTACAAAGGAGTACAAAGCAAATTAAGCAACATCATATATAGTGACCCTTCTAGGCTGCTTGTCCTCCAAAACACTGAGGAGCAAGTGTCCAAACAGTGGTTTAGAATGAGAGAGAGAGAGAGAGCTATAGATAGATAGATAGATAGATAGAGAGAGAGAGAGAGAGAGAGAGAGAGAGAGAGAGAGAGAGAGAGAGAGAGCGAGAGCAAGAGCGAGAGCGAGAGCGAGAGAGGGAGAGACCCCTATCCCAGACACCCAAAATAGCATCACCTTCATACGCCTCAAAGGGTATACATTTAGAAACTTTATAATATCCCTCCTAATTTTACCCTCATCCCCTATTCATGTATGATATTTAACCATTTGAGTACCAGCGGTGTGTGTAACCTTATATTCTAGCTATATTTAGACGATATTATGCAGCTTAGGAAGGATCTGTGCTAGTTCAAATGGTTGGTTGAAGATAGTTTGAAGCCTTAATAATGCTAGAGATCCTTTCTACGCTGAAGAAACTCGTCGAATTGTTGCAAGAATATGATGAAAATTACGTCCCTGGTACTGAACGGGTTAATTATATACAGTGCTCTTTTGTTTGGTCCTAGCCTATATTATAATAATACATAATTATATACAGTGCTCTTTTGTTTGGTCCTAGCCTATATTATAATAATACATAATTATATACAGTGCTCTTTTGTTTGGTCCTAGCCTATATTATAATAATACATAATTATATACAGTGCTCTTTTGTTTGGTCCTAGCCTATATTATAATACTACATAATTATATACAGCGCTCTTTTGTTTGGTCCTAGCCTATATTATAATAATACATAATTATATACAGTGCTCTTTTGTTTGGTCCTAGCCTATATTATAATAATACATAATTATATACAGTGCTCTTTTGTTTGGTCCTAGCCTATATTATAATACTACATAATTATATACAGCGCTCTTTTGTTTGGTCCTAGCCTATATTATAATAATACATAATTATATACAGTGCTCTTTTGTTTGGTCCTAGCCTATATTATAATAATACATAATTATATACAGTGCTCTTTTGTTTGGTCCTAGCCTATATTATAATACTACATAATTATATACAGCGCTCTTTTGTTTGGTCCTAGCCTATATTATAATAATACATAATTATATACAGTGCTCTTTTGTTTGGTCCTAGCCTATATTATAATAATACATAATTATATACAGTGCTCTTTTGTTTGGTCCTAGCCTATATTATAATAATACATAATTATATACAGTGCTCTTTTGTTTGGTCCTAGCCTATATTATAATAATACATAATTATATACAGTGCTCTTTTGTTTGGTCGTAGCCTATATTATAATAATACATAATTATATACAGTGCTCTTTTGTTTGGTCCTAGCCTATATTATAATAATACATAATTATATACAGTGCTCTTTTGTTTGGTCCTAGCCTATATTATAATAATACATAATTATATACAGTGCTCTTTTGTTTGGTCCTAGCCTATATTATAATAATACATAATTTTGTACTTTCACTCTTTGGAGATTATTACTTATTTTGGCAGTATATTCTGGCTATCATTAGACAATTTCATGTAATCTAGGAAGGATCTGTGGGAATGATAAGGGTAAAGACTATTTCAAATAACCCTCTGACTTCCATATACTTTTCCTAAACTTAATAAAATCGGCAAATAAAAGCCAAGAAACAGACACGAAATGCTTTATCGTATCAGCTAAGGGTTAAGGGGGCAGTGCTTGGTTTTTGGTCTATATAATGATTTAGTAATTTGTTTTTCAGTTTCCTCGCTTGACCTCCATCAAGCTTAAAATAATTCCCGTAGACCCCTTTTCAAGAGAAATTTTTAAATTTTTCGGTAGAAAAATGTCCAGGCCGAAGTCCGGTTCCTTCTGAAATTACAGGCTCGCCAGGACAAAATCGACACCTAAATGGCACGAAAGGTCTAAACTTTGACAACAAAATGGGGCTAAAGGTATCAAAATCGACAAACTAACGGAAGGCAAGTCTTAAAATGTCAAAACTAATATGCTAAACATGAGGGAGAAGGGGGTCTAGAAAAAACGAGCTCTACCCTTTTAATAGTGAACTCTTTCAGTGGGATGAGGTATTGTTTATGTACAGTCGCGCTAATAAATGATGTCTCGGCACCAAGTATGTTTTGATCATTAATTGGTATCAGCAATATCTAAGCTTCATTTCTTCATATAGAGGGAAATATACAAACATGTTCCTACACTTACCAACCCTATTCAACATCTGACAGACATTGAAACAGTACAGAGCAAGCCAAACGTAATGACGGCTGGGACATGACTTATTAGTGCGACAGTATGTATATTAACCCAAGAACTGCGAAGGTCCTCAATTGAGTCTGTAGTGAAATGTTTTTTTTTCCCCTGTGTAATAAAAGAAAAAAAAAAAAAAACTCAGTACAGACTAAAATGAGGATCTTCGCCGTTCCCGGGTTAACATTACCGGGCTGTTATGGCTTAGAAATAATGTCCACTATACTCTGTTCCATATCACTAGGCCAAAAATATTGACACCTAACCACTCATAGCTTTAGGGGAGATTTGTATGTATTTATTTATGTATTTATGTTTATGATTTTGTTTTTACTTTCCTCCTTAGACCTCCATCAAGCTTAGAATAAATACCGAAGACTCCCCTTCGAGGTATGCTTGTGTTTTTGTATTTTTCAGAAAAAAAACACAAAATAAAACAAATACATTTATCAATACCCTGGCCGATGGCAGGTTCCTCTTAAATTGCAGGCTCGCTATAGCTCGCCAGGAAGAGTCGACACTTAAATGGCACGAATCGCCAAACTAATGGGGCAAATGTCTTACACTCTCAAAACTAATGAGGTTTAACATGATGGAGAAAGGGGTCCTAAAAACGCCCTCTTAATACGAACTTGAGGAATCCAGCGTATATTTCGAGCATCTAAGAAGACACAACCGGGAAGTAGGTGTGCAGTCTAATGCAGATCTTGGTTTACTCACGCTTGTTATACTGCTGTCCACAACAAGGAGGATGCATTCAAACGGTACCGACGCCTTAAAACTTAAGAATCTCATTCTTCCTATGTTTCTGCCCAGAATCAAGCCAAAAAAATTTCTTCGCCTTACCAAACACTCCTTCATCAATTATAAATGCACTGAACTATCCAACTCTAGCTATTCCCAAACTTTCTGGCATCTAGCTAAAAACCTCTTCAACAATTTTTCTTCCTCATCTTTCCCTGCCCTTTACCACTCTGATGGCATAACCATCACTTCTTCCTCTGACATGCTGAACTTTTCGCTCAAATTTTTGCTAGAAAATCCATCTTGGATGATTCCAGTGCTATTCCTCCCTCTCCACCCCCCTCTCTCCTACTTATCCCTAATATCCTAATCTCTTCTAAAGATGTACTTTCTACCCTCTCCGGGCTTAATATTAAGAAGGTGTACGGTCCAGACGGTGTTCCTCCTGTTGTACTAAAAAAATGTGCTTCCGTGCTGACTCCCTGCCTAGGAAAACTCTTTCATCTCTGTTTCTCCTCTAACATCTTCCCTTCCTGCTGGAAGTTTGCTCTCATTCAACCTGTCCCAAAGAAGGGTGACCACTCACAACCCTCCAACTATCGTCCAACTGCTCTCATCCCTTTTATTTCTAAAGTTTTTGAAACAATTCTTACTTCCTAATTTCTTAAGCATTTATCTTCTCATAATCTACTCTCAGATCACCAGTATGGCATGCTTAAGGGGCGTTCTACTGGTGATCTTCTTT
Source organism: Paralithodes platypus (assembly GCA_032716605.1). Taxonomy (NCBI): domain Eukaryota; kingdom Metazoa; phylum Arthropoda; class Malacostraca; order Decapoda; family Lithodidae; genus Paralithodes; species Paralithodes platypus. The sequence continues at coordinate 36,851,357 of CM064566.1, forward strand.
CATATCCTACTATCTCTTGGTCATCCTCCTTTTGGGACTTTGGTGAGATCTTTTCTATTGTGCTAGGTGTTCCTCAGGGATCTGTCCTATCCCCTATTCTCTTTCTAATTTTCATAAATTATCTTCTCAACTGTACCTCCAGTCCTATCCATTCATAAGCAGACTAATCTATCTTACACTATTCAATTAATTTCCCAGAATGCCCCAGCAAGCAAGCCCTCAAAAGCAAATGGGCGGGTGCCCAACCCCGAAAGGGGTTGAAATAGAGGAGCTATCCCCCCGCCAAAGGCGGCTTTCTAGGGCCTTTCCTAGCTGATGCTAAGAGGATTGGGTTCTAGTCATGTGGTGATGGGCTGGTCTATCAGAGTGAGAACTGAGCGATCTCTGCCATACCCATAGCTTAATCTGACTGTTCCTTTTACTTATATATTTTCTAAATCTCAAGTGACGGCGTCTCTTCCGTGGATTGACCTCCCAATCTACCAAGATTGGAAGCCAAAGCGTCACATTTTTCCTTTGCCCCTCAACTTTCTCTTCATAATTGCTGAGAGGCACAGGGCCCTGGGTGTTGGTTTCCCGGGCGTTTCCGCACCCTCCTCAGCTCCCCGCCATGGAGTGGCTTCGGTCACCCAGGCTTTATTGTGGTAGGCAGGGAGGGTTCTGTGGGGGCGCTCGGTTATGGCCTTGGTCTTGCTTGGGGCCTTGGGGCTGTTCGGCCAGGCAGCCTGGGGAACAGCAACAACAACAACAACACTTATCTTCTGATTTAACTACCATTTCCAATTGGGGCAGAGAAAACCTTGTTACCTTTAATGCTTCCAAAACCCAATTTCTCCATCTATCTACACGTCGCGAACTCCCAGAGGACTATCCATTATACTTCAACAAAACAAAAATCAACCCTTCATCTTCTCTCAGTATTCTTGGTGTCTCTTTTTCTTCTGCACTCTCTTGGAAGGAACATATTACCAGTCTTGCTAAGGCGGTCTCCCAGAAGCTGGGTGTGCTCAACTGCCTCAAGGGGTTCTTTAAGCCTGCACAACTTCTTGCTCTGTACAGGGGCTCAGTGCGTCCTTGTATTGAGCATTGTTCATGTGTGGGGAGGATCCTCTCACACAGCACTTTCAGATACAGTAGAAAGGAAAGCTTTTTGTATCATTAACTCACGTCCACTCACCACTCTCTGCAATCTCTCTCTCTTCACCGCAATGTTACATTTCTCTCGCTATTCTATCGCTACTATAATAATCAGTGTTCCTCAGAGTTCTCTCAGTGCATACCATCTTCTTTACGTAGGGTACGTAGCACCCATCTTGCTACACAATCCCAACCCTACTCTGTGCAACTCTCCAACTCAAGAGTGAAACGTTTCTCCCAATTGTTCTTCTATTCAACAGCTGAGCTCTGGAACTCTCTCCCAGAAGCCATCTTTCCCTCATCCTATGACTTAAACTGTTTCAAACCATGTGTGTCCAGACATTTTGGCTCGAACGCTCCTTGATTTTGGCCCTTTCACTCTTTTAACTCTGGGGGAGGCACTCGTCACAGGCAGTTTTGCCTTTTGTTTCCCTCACCCACATAGTAACAATAAAATAAAATAAAATATATACAGTATACATATAAAAAAAAAAAAAAAAAAAAAAAAATATATATATATATATATATATATATATATATATATATATATATGAATACGTATATATATATATATATATATATATATATATATATATATATATATATATATATATATATATATATATATATATATACTGTATATATAATATATACCGGTAACATCAACAAATATAAAAATAGATAAAATAACGAGATATAATTTTGACCTTATTGTTATCGAGAAACATTGGACGTTGGTAATTTCTATAACGTTATGTTTCTGTGTGTGTGTGTGTGTGTGTGTGTGTGTTTGCGTGTTTGTGTGTGTTTGTGTGTGTGTGTGTTTGTGTGTGTGTGTGTGTGTGTGTGTGTGTGTGTTTGTGTGTGTGTTTGAGTGTGTGTGTGTGTGTGTGTGTGTTTGTTTGTGTGTGTGTGACAGACTTTGATTTTACGTTAATGTGTGTAAAAGACAGAATTACATTTATTAACAACTCACAATAGCTTTCCAGTAGCGTAAATATTATAATTAATGTATCTTTTGTTTAGTTAATATAATGTGATTAATACATTGACAATATTGATATACTTACATTAAGTATCTAACATGATTAGTACTCGGCAATTTTACAAGCCTGGCAAGGATTAAGCACAATTATAATCCTACACATAAATATCTGGCGAACAAAAAGTAACAATGTAAATATATCCTGCCTTTGATAATAGTTGAACGAGGAAACGAAGCAATCTACATTTTTGCCACGAGTAGTAAGATTACACTACATTTTTATGTGCCTAATCTTTTCTTATAGTTGTAAAAGAGTTCGTGTTTTATTTCCTCAGTTCATTTGGCCAAGGGAATATTTAAATTAAAGAAATGCATAGCAAACTGCATATATGCATTTATTGCTATGTATGCATATGTTATGGATTTGTGCATAATTGTATATATTATGTATGCATGTAAGTATGTGTATATTTTTAATGGTATGTGAATGAGGGAATGAGGTTTGTGTGTGTGTCTGAGTGTGGGTGTGTGTGAGCGTCTGCATCTATGTGTATGTGTGCGTCTGCGTGTGTGTGTGTGTGTCGCGTGGGTATATTCGTTCCATCAGCTATTGCAAAATCACGTTTCTTTTTTCATTAAACCCATTTATCTTTGGCGCCCACAGTTATTGTTAATTAAATTTGATATAGCTGGGAGTTACAATGGAGATATTAGATTTGCTTGTACAATGGGGGCTGTGTTGTATGTGTGTGTGAGAGAGAGAGAGAGAGAGAGAGAGAGAGAGAGAGAGAGAGGAAGTAGGTAAAGTTGGCATGCTCGTTACTAGAGGCGGGTCAGCTTTGGTAATTTCTCTCTCTCTCTCTCTCTCTCTCTCTCTCTCTCTCTCTCTCTCTCTCTCTCTCTCTCTCTCTCTCTCTCTCTCTCTCTCTCTCTCTCTTTATAAACTATACAGTGATTGAAAGGCCGATTCTAAATTTCAACCAGTGTGTTTGTAATTCTTAAGGGGGGATGGGCCGGTTTTCTGGACCACTTTCTCCCTCATGTTTAGCCCCATTAGTTTTCAGATGTTAAGATGCTTGCCCCATTAGTTAGTCGGTTTTAAGACCTTTCGCCCTATTTCTTCGTCAGTATTTAGACTTTTCGTGCTATTTAGGTATCGCTTATTTCCCTGGCGAACGATAGTGAGCCTGTAATGTTGGCAGAACCGGCCTTTGGCCGGGATTTTGTTTTCCTAAAAATGTACAAAAGAACTGTATATATCTAATGGATTTTTTTTTTTTTTTTTTTTTTTTTTGAGGGAGGTCTATGGAGGAAACTAAACAAATAATTAATACATGCAAAAATCGGCCAAAGAGTGAATCATCCCTTCTTAAATCAATACTAGATATAGCCTACCCGGCATTTCCACAATTCAACCTTTGCAAGATCCGATCACGCATTTCGTTTCTGTTTTCTGGCTTTCATTTGACGATTTTAGCCCAAACAGTACCAGGGACGTCCTTTTTATCATATTCTGACAACTATTAGACGATTTTATTCAGCTGAGGAAGGACTTTTAGCAATAATAAGGCTTCAAACTATCACAACCAACCCCTTTAACTACCGCAGATCTTTCCTAAGCTCCATAATATCGTCTAACAGTAGATACAATATAATATAACACACGTCGCTGGTACTTTCCTAAGCTCCATAATATCGTCTAACAGTAGATACAATATAATATAACACACGTCGCTGGTACTTTCCTAAGCTCCATAATATCGTCTAACAGTAGATACAATATAATATAACACACGTCACTGGTACTTTCCTAAGCTCCATAATATCGTCTAACAGTAGATACAATATAATATAACACACGTCGCTGGTACTTTCCTAAGCTCCATAATATCGTCTAACAGTAGATACAATATAATATAACACACGTCGCTGGTACTCAAAGGGTTAATCTAGAGAGCAGGTTACAACAATATATACACCAGTAATAATAAAAAGTAAATTAATTAATATAATAACGTCTTCTTAACGCCCCTTCTGCACAGGTGACGTCATTTTAATTTTATTCTAGCTTTTGTGCAGGTTGAGAAGGTGTGGTGGGTGTCTGACTCGTACTCCAATTAAGGGAGCCCACCTCGTTTTTGTTCTCTTTCTCTCCCCATTCAGCCTACTGTTTTAAGACGTTTACCCCCAACCAGGTGTCAATATTTTCCTGGCGAGAGGTAGCGAGCCAGCATATATATATTTGTATTTTGACAGCAAGCTAAATATGTACATTTTTCTTTCGAAAAATGTCTCCGGCGAAGCCGCATTTCTCCATACAATGCTAGCTCGCTATCGGTCGCCAGGAAGAAATCGACACCTGGATGGGGATAAACGTCTTAAAACAGTTGACTGAATGGGGCCGAATAGATACAAGCCAGGGAAAGAGAAAAAAAGGAGAGAAAAATAAAAAAAAGCCGGTGACCCCCCTTAACCCCTTCTGTACCGACTATGTCATTTTTACTTTATTATGGCTACTATAAGACGATTGCATTCAGTTGAAAAAGGGTGTCCAGCAATTAACAGGCTTCGAACTATCTCACTTAACACTTTTGACTACCACGGATCCTTTTTAAACTGCACAACATCGTATAAATATAGCTACAATACAATAAAGAAACATGTCGCCGGTACAGAAGGGGTTAACACAAATATGGATTTGTTTTTCTTAGCTGAGGGTCAATTGCCGACTTGCGAGTTTCTTTCTATAAGGAAGTTGGAGTTGTAGACAACGATATTTAACAGAATCTACAGCTAAAATACGGTCATAGAACATAAATAAATACGGTCATAGAACATAAATAAATACGGTCATAGAACATAAATAAATACGGTCATAGAACATAAATAAATACATAAAACCCAATTTAACAAACCATTTATCCATCAGAAACGTAAATTATTATTTCATTTCTGTTTAATATCGATGTTTACGGCGCCAACTTCCTTATAGCCAGAAACTCGCAAGTGGTCAATTGCCATGCCCTCATCTTCATAAATGCAGCTATTACGAAAATAATGCTGCGAAATATGCTGTTGATTAGAAAAACCTGACCCTAAGGGGAGATGGTTCACTTTTGGGTCGATTTTTTTTTTTTATTTGTTGTTTTATGTATAAATTATTGTTCTACTGCAGTTTCCTCCCTAGACCTTCAACACACTTTAAAAAAAAAAAAAAAAAAAATAAAAAAATAAAACTAACAACCCTAGGATCCCCCTTCAAGATATATGTGTACATTTTTCGGTAGAAAAATGTCCCGTCCGAAGGCTGGTTCCTTCTAAATCACATGCTCGCTATCGCTAAATGACACGAATAGTCTAAATATTGAAAAAAATAGGGGCGAAAGGTCTTAAAATCGCCAAACTAATGGGCTGATCGTCTTACATTCTAAACACTAAAGGGGCTAAGCATGAGGGAGAAGGCGGACCAGAAAAAACAGCCCATCTCCCCTAAATATGATGCACAGACGCAATAGTGTCACATCTTTCCATTAAGGGGGGGTGACCTGCATTTTGTTATTTCTGTCCTTTTCTCTCTTTCTCTGGCTTGTATCCATTCGGCCCCATTCAGCCAATTATTTTAAGACGTTTATCCGCATCTAGGTGTCGATTTCTTCCTGGCGAGCGATAGTGAGCCAGCATTATATGAAGAAATCCGGCACCGCCGGAGAAATTTTGCTATCGAAAAATGTACAAATTTAGCCTGCTGTCTAACAAAAATAAAAAATATGCTGTCTCGCTACCGCTCACCAGTAAGAAATTGACACCTGGATGGGGATAAACGTCTTAAAACAGTAGGCTGAATGGGGCCAATTGAATACAAGCCAGAGAAAGATAGAAAAGGACAGAACAAAAACCGGTCACCCCTCTTAAGTATAGATAAATGAGTTGGTAAGGGTTTATGGGGAAGTATTTGTATTTGTCTGAACCCCCTTCTCCATATGTTGCCCCTTTAGTTCTCAAATTTTAACACTTTTGCCCATGTTTTTGTCAACATTTAGATCTTTTGTGCCATCCAGGTGTCGATTATTTCCTGGCGAGCGATAGCAAGCCTGTCATATATTAGGCACCGGCCCGGAACATTTGTTTTATATATATACCGGTAATAATAAATAGTAAATACATACAGTCAATATAAGAACGTCCCCTAAAGTTTACCATCAGCTGAAAATATACAGACTATACTGTATATAGACAAACCCCATTGTGGTCGGGGTAATATACAGACTACACTGTATATAGACAAACCCCATTGTGGTCGGGGTAATATACAGACTATACTGTATATAGACAAACCCCATTGTGTTCGGGGTAATATACAGACTATACTGTATATAGACAAACCCCATTGTGGTCGGGGTAATATACAGACTATACTGTATATAGACAAACCCCATTGTGGTCGGGGTAATATACAGACTATACTGTATATAGACAAACCCCATTGTGGTCGGGGTAATATACAGACTATACTGTATATAGACAAACCCCATTGTGGTCGGGGTAATATACAGACTATACGTATATAGACAAACCCCATTGTGGTCGGGGTAATATACAGACTACACTGTATATAGACAAACCCCATTGTGTTCGGGGTAATATACAGACTATACTGTATATAGACAAACCCCATTGTGGTCGGGGTAATATACAGACTACACTGTATATAGACAAACCCCATTGTGTTCGGGGTAATATACAGACTATACTGTATATAGACAAACCCCATTGTGTTCGGGGTAATATACAGACTATACTGTATATAGACAAACCCCATTGTGTTCGGGGTAATATACAGACTATACTGTATATAGACAAACCCCATTGTGGTCGGGGTAATATACAGACTATACTGTATATAGACAAACCCCATTGTGTTCGGGGTAATATACAGACTATACTGTATATAGACAAACCCCATTGTGTTCGGGGGAATATACAGACTATACTGTATATAGACAAACCCCATTGTGTTCGGGGTAATATACAGACTATACTGTATATAGACAAACCCCATTGTGTTCGGGGTAATATACAGACTATACTGTATATAGACAAACCCCATTGTGGTCGGGGTAATATACAGACTATACTGTATATAGACAAACCCCATTGTGGTCGGGGTAATATACAGACTATACTGTATATAGACAAACCCCATTGTGGTCGGGGTAATATACAGACTATACTGTATATAGACAAACCCCATTGTGGTCGGGGTAATATACAGACTATACTGTATATAGACAAACCCCATTGTGGTCGGGGTAATATACAGACTATACTGTATATAGACAAACCCCATTGTGGTCGGGGTAATATACAGACTATACTGTATATAGACAAAACCCCATTGTGGTCGGGGTAATATACAGACTATACTGTATATAGACAAACCCCATTGTGGTCGGGGTAATATACAGACTATACTGTATATAGACAAACCCCATTGTGGTCGGGGTAATATACAGACTGTACTGTATATAGACAAACCCCATTGTGGTCGGGGTAATTACCCTAGCTTTGACGTATTACCAGATTATTACCTTAGCTTTTACGTATTACCAGTCAGTCAATAATTACTTTATGGAGGAGACAAAAGGCAGGTTGCCTGTAGCGAGTGTCTCCCCCAAAGTTAAAAGAGTGACAGAGCCTAATTCAAGGGATGTTGGAGTCAAAATGCCTGGAAACTCGAACTTTAAAGCAGTCTAAGTCATAGGATAAAGGAAATATTGATTGAGGGAGAGAGTCCAGACTTCACTTGTTAAGTAGAAGAAAGACTGAGAAAATTTGCCAATTCTTGGGTTGGAGAGCTGGACAGAATAGGGGTGGGACTGTGTTGAAAGGCGGGTGCCTCGCACTCACCGCATGGGAGGAGGTATACACTGAGAAAGTTAAAAAAAACACTGATTGTTGTAATAGCGATAGAAGAGTGATAGAAGATGCAACATTGCGGCGTGTAGAAAGAGATTGTAGGGAACTAGTAAGAGGAAGTGAGTTGATGAGGCGAAATGCTTTAGACTACTCTTTCGATAAGTACAGTATGGTGGAACCTCCACACATGCGAACAATACTCGATACAGGGGCGTACTGTGGTGGTAATGGTTTAGGTGGTGGTAGTGCTGTTGGTATTGATGGTATGGTAGTGGTGGTGGAGATGGTGGTGGTGGTGGTGGTGGTGGTGGTGATGATTATGATGTAGGATATGGTGGTGGTGACATATGTTGAAGTGAATATGGTGTTGTTGGTATGGATGGCAATGGTGATAGTCGTGGTAGTGGCAATGGTGATAGTGGTGGATGGTATTGGTAATGGTGGTGGTGATGACGGAAGTGTATATGGTGTTGTTGTAGTTGTTCTTGTTGGTGGTGGTGTTGGTGGAGTTGGTGGTGAAACGGAGTGATGCCGATGGTGATTCATGGCTAAAGGTGTTGGTAATAGCGATATTCTTACTGATGGTAATGGTGGTGAAAGAGTGGTGGTGGAAGAGACGGTGGTGAATATCAGGTAGTAGTGGTGTTGGTGATTATTGTATGCTTGTAGAGGTATGGTGATAGTGGTAGTTACTTTGGTGATAATATTGGTGATGATGATGGTGGTGGCAGTGATGTCGGTGACAGTGACCATAGTTGTGATGGTGACAATGGTAGTGGTGGTTGTTTTGTTCATGGTATTGGTGGTGTACGGTGAATTGTAGTAGTAGTAGTAGTATTGGTGGTGTACGGTGAATTGTAGTAGTAGTAGTAGTATTGGTGGTGTACGGTGAATTGTAGTAGTAGTAGTAGTATTGGTGGTGTACGGTGAATTGTAGTAGTAGTAGTAGTATTGGTGGTGTACGGTGAATTGTAGTAGTAGTAGTAGTATTGGTGGTGTACGGTGAATTGTAGTAGTAGTAGTAGTATTGGTGGTGTACGGTGAATTGTAGTAGTAGTAGTAGTATTGGTGGTGTACGGTGAATTGTAGTAGTAGTAGTATTGGTGGTGTACGGTGAATTGTAGTAGTAGTAGTAGTATTGGTGGTGTTCGGTGAATTGTAGTAGTAGTAGTATTGGTGGTGTACGGTGAATTGTAGTAGTAGTAGTAGTATTGGTGGTGTACGGTGAATTGTAGTAGTAGTAGTAGTATGGATCTTGGTGGTATCGGTGGAAGTATTACTGGTGATGATGGTGGACAGTGGTAATGGTAGTGGTGGCAATGGTGGCTTTGGTAATGGTAGATGGTTGTGGTGGTGATGATATTGCTATAGTACGGTAGTATTGATGATGATGTTAGTGGGAGTGATATTGGTGATAATGGTGATAGTGGTGATGATATATCGGTGATAATGGTGGTAGAGGTGATGGTATTCCACTAGTCGTATTGGTGATAATGGTGGTGGAGGGGATATTGGTGACAGTTACAATGGTTATGGTAGTGATACAAAGGTGGTAGGTGGTGATAGCGGACACTGGAGTGGCACAAATTCCATTAGTAAAAGATGGGTGGTATAGGTTTATCGACGTGTACGGTGAATGGTAGTAGTAGTCAATCAAATTTATTTCGTAATACGGGATTACATATAGTTTTATATACAAGCAATATCTATTACATAAGTTTTTTTATGTAACTTGATATATTTTCAGAACGATATAAAAAGCAAGTAAAATAATTTAAAAGAACAAACAATGAATGTTTATCCTATTAGTAAAAACCTGTGTTCACTACCGTAAATATACGTGTATACAATTATACAGTATACTAGTAGTAGTAATAGTGGTAGTAGTAGTAGTAGTAGTAGTAGTAGTAATAGTAGTAGTAGTGGTAGTCAATTCAATTCAATTCAATTGTCTTTATTTTATAATATATACAAAATTTACATTCATGTACATATTACATATCCATTAAAATAATTTATAAAAAGTAAAATAGCTGAAAAGGTATACACATGAATTCCTACAACTCGTTTATTTACAGTATAGTCTATAATCAAATATATATTTTATTATATCATCTTTAGCAACCGAATTTAATTATGAATAATTATATGACATCCTAGATAGACCGAGGAAGCATCACCTTGTATTTGGATCATAAGACACGGGAGCCCGTCGTTCTTCGTGTCGCTGAACCCATAGGATTCTAGAGTAGATTGTGTTAAGATCATACTTCCATACATCAATATTATATGTCTTATGAAATAGATTTTCAACATTGTTTATAAAAAGTCCAGACTGCAAGTATTGCCAATTAGTATTAATTATAAGATTATTAGACTTGGCTATTCTGTGAAAATATCTTGCCTGAATAAGAGCAACGTGATGCTTCGGCAGTAATTGTTCACATGACTCTGCCACCTCATGGTTACTGGTATAGAAAGGTACACCAAGGATCCGCTTCATTGACTTGTTGATAGCTAAGGCAAAAGTTTTGAAGATACCTGTAGAACAAGTCTTACAATTGTTCCAGAGTGGAAGTCCAAAGTCTGGCTTACAATACGCATTGTATTAAAATAAAAGTGTTTTCTTATCAACATTTGAAAAATTTCTAATTACTGTATTAAAACTTGAATAAAATGTGTTCAGCCTTAAATCAACATCATCATTGTCATGTAGAGAAGAAGAGATCACATGGCTCAGATATTTAAACTATTTTACTAGGTCTAGTTCATCATGATGTAATTTTATAGTATTACCCGAAGATTGGTTTCCTTTCCTATTGAATTTCATGCATTTTGTCATGTTTTTATTAATAATCAAACCATGTTTTTTCTAATTCAATTTTCAATTTAATATACCATGTTTCCATATCATCATGTTCGTGAGCAATAAGAGCTATATCGCCGGCATAGGCCAAAATATTAATTTTTGTTATTCCCAGTTGACACCCTTGATTCATATTAGACAGTTCTTCTAAAATATTATCTATATATAGTAGTAGTAGTAATAGTGGTAGTAGTAGTGGTGATAGTAGTAGTAGTAGTAATAGTAGTAGTAGTGGTAGTAGTAGTATTAGTGGTGGTGGTGGTAGCAATAGTAATAGAATTACGAAAACACGCTCCTAATTCTAATTGCAATCTAATGAATATTTATTCTGGTTATATTCTGTTTATTGGATATATGGATCTTCATGCCACAAAATTAAAAATCCTGTAGAATAATGACGCTATTTTCATCCATTATCGGATTACCAGTAGATGTTCTTTCGCTTGTAATCTATATCCAGGACTTAAATGGGTAAATACGACGATCTCAATAAACCCTCTGAATAACATAGGTTCTTCTTAAGCTGCATATAGTCGTCAAATTTGAGCCAGAAACAAAGTAAACAAACGTCATCCTGCTGAAGGGGTTAACTAATGACTCATGCAGAGAAGCAAAGACAAACAGAAAAACATGGACTTCATAATTATTGTTGCCCGATTGTCTGGCTTACTGTATGTTGTGAGTTTCTATAAACCATGTAAATGATATTATCAAGGCACTTACTTTGTAGGATTATACCACGCCATTACTTAAGGGGGTAGTGCGCATATATAATACAATCAGTTCATACCAACACACTAAATTCTGAAATTCTCTATATTCTGGCTGTCTAAATTAGTGTAATCGATGTACATGGAGAGGAAAGGGAATATTCTCAACGTATTTATGATATATATATATATATACCGTATATATATATATGTATAATATTATTGAGACTAAACGTATATATAAATCTAAACAAATTGGGTTCATAAACCAACATAATTTTCTCCATACTTTATGTTCTGATTTTCTAAAAAACTTGCAGGCTTTATACATGAAGAGATAAAGACAATATTTTCAATGTATTTACTGTACACAATTATCCCACACCATTACTGTACACAATTATCCCACACCATTACTGTACACAATTATCCCACACCATTACTGTACACAATGATTACTGTACACAATTATCCCACACCATTACTGTACACAATTATCCCACACCATTACTGTACACAATTATCCCACACCATTACTGTACACAATTATCCCACACCATTACTGTACACAATTATCCCACACCATTACTGTACACAATTATCCCACACCATTACTGTACACAATTATCCCACACCATTACTGTACACAATTATCCCACACCATTACTGTACACAATTATCCCACACCATTACTGTACACAATTATCCCACACCATTACTGTACACAATTATCCCACACCATTACTGTACACAATTATCCCACACCATTACTTATCGCTTTCTGATAAGAACGGCGTGTGAGTTATTATGATATTTTGTCAAATTAGTATTAACGATTTCGCCATTTTTGAGTAATGTATTTTAGTTTATTCGCTATTTTAAATAAATCACACACCTTCCCAGACTTCATTCACACTAAAAGCTGGCTGCGTAGACCACCTTTAAGCTAAATCTTCATATTTTCAATATATATGTGTCTTGGCTGATGGCCTATCTCTTCTAAGTTACAGGCCCAGAAAAATATGATATCGACGACTGAATTGGGAGAAGGGAACTGTTATTACCGACAAACTAATACATACAAGGAAATGTATAAAATAACTGCCTGTATATAAAACACACACACACACACACACACACACACACACGTATATAAATATATATATATATATATATATCAGTATATATAAAAGTGTCTACATATTCCAATGCTTCATATTGCAACTTGCTAAAAACGTTGTAATGTAAACATTGGTGCCCACCCTATAA
>CM064566.1:36864339-36871839 GCA_032716605.1 Paralithodes platypus
TGTCTGACTCGTACTCCAATTAAGGGAGCCCACATCGTTTTTGTTCTCTTTCTCTCCCCATTCAGCCTACTGTTTTAAGACGTTTACCCCCAACCAGGTGTCAATATTTTCCTGGCGAGAGGTAGCGAGCCAGCATATATATATTTGTATTTTGACAGCAAGCTAAATATGTACATTTTTCGAAAGAAAAATGTCTCCGGCGAAGCCGCATTTCTCCATACAATGCTAGCTCGCTATCGGTCGCCAGGAAGAAATCGACACCTGGATGGGGATAAACGTCTTAAAACAGTTGGCTGAATGGGGCCGAATAGATACAAGCCAGGGAAAGAGAAAACAAGGAGAGGAAAAAAAAAAAAAAGCCGGTGACCCCCTTAACCCCTTCTGTACCGACTATGTCATTTTTACTTGATTATGGCTACTATAAGACGATTGCATTCAGTTGAAAAAGGGTGTCCAGCAATTAACAGGCTTCGAACTATCTCACTTAACACTTTTGACTACCACGGATCCTTTTTAAACTGCACAAAATCGTATAAATATAGCTACAATAAAATAAAGAAACACGTCGCCGGTACAGAAGGGGTTAACACAAATATGGATTTGTTTTTCTTAGCTGAGGGTCAATTGCCGACTTGCGAGTTTCTTTCTATAAGGAAGTTGGAGTTGTAGACAACGATATTTAACAGAATCTACAGCTAAAATACGGTCATAGAACATAAATAAATACGGTCCGATACGGTCATAGAACTAAATACGGTCATAGAACATAAATAAATACATAAAACCCAATTTAACAAACCATTTATCCATCAGAAACGTAAATTATTATTGCATTTCTGTTTAATATCGATGTTTACGGCGCCAACTTCCTTATAGCCAGAAACTCGCAAGTGGTCAATTGCCATGCCCTCATCTTCATAAATGCAGCTATTACGAAAATAATGCTGCAAAATATGCTGTTGATTAGAAAAACCTGACCCTAAGGGGAGATGGTTCACTGTTGGGTCGATTTTTGTTTTTATTTGTTGTTTTATGTATACATAATTGTTCTACTGCAGTTTCCTCCCTAGACCTTCAACACACTTAAAAAAATATATAAATAAAAATAAAACTAACAACCCTAGGATCCCCCTTCAAGATATATGTGTACATTTTTCGGTAGAAAAATGTCCCGTCCGAAGGCTGGTTCCTTCTAAATCACATGCTCGCTATCGCTAAATGTCACGAATAGTCTAAATATTGAAAAAAATAGGGGCGAAAGGTCTTAAAATCGCCAAACTAATGGGCTGATCGTCTTACATTCTAAAAACTAAAGGGGCTAAGCATGAGGGAGAAGGGGGACCAGAAAAAACAGCCCATCTCCCCTAAATATGATGCACAGACGCAATAGTGTCACATCTTTCCATTAAGGGGGGTGACCAGCTTTTTGTTATTTCTGTCCTTTTCTCTCTTTCTCTGGCTTGTATCCATTCGGCCCCATTCAGCCAACTATTTTAAGACGTTTATCCGCATCTAGGTGTCGATTTCTTCCTGGCGAGCGATAGTGAGCCAGCATTATATGAAGAAATCCGGCTTCGCCGGAGAAATTTTGCTATCGAAAAATTTACAAATTTAGCCTGCTGTCTAACAAAAATAAAAAATATGCTGTCTCGCTACCGCTCACCAGTAAGAAATTGACACCTGGATGGGGATAAACGTCTCAAAACAGTAGGCTGAATGGGGCCAAATGAATACAAGCCAGAGAAAGATAGAAAAGGACAGAACAAAAACAGGTCACCCCTCTTATAGATAAATGAGTTGGTAAGGGTTTATGGGGAAGTATTTGTATTTGTCTGAACCCCCTTCTCCATATGTTGCCCCTTTAGTTCTCAAATTTTAAGACTTTTGCCCATGTTTTTGTCAACATTTAGATCTTTTGTGCCATCCAGGTGTCGATTATTTCCTGGCGAGCGATAGCAAGCCTGTCATATATTAGGCACCGGCCCGGAACATTTTTTTTATATATATACCGGTAATAATAAATAGTAAATACATACAGTCAATATAAGAACGTCCCCTTAAGTTTACCATCAGCTGAAAATATACAGACTATACTGTATATAGACAAACCCCATTGTGGTCGTGTAATATACAGACTATACTGTATATAGACAAACCCCATTGTGGTCGGGGTAATATACAGACTATACTGTATATAGACAAACCCCATTGTGGTCGGGGTAATATACAGACTATACTGTATATAGACAAACCCCATTGTGGTCGGGGTAATATACAGACTATACTGTATATAGACAAAACCCATTGTGGTCGGGGTAATATACAGACTATACTGTCTACAGACAAACCCCATTGTGGTCGGGGTAATATACAGACTATACGGTATATAGACAAACCCCATTGTGGTCGGGGTAATATACAGACTATACTGTATATAGACAAACCCCATTGTGGTCGGGGTAATATACAGACTACACTGTATATAGACAACCCATTGTGTTCGGGGTAATATACAGACTATACTGTATATAGACAAACCCCATTGTGGTCGGGGTAATATACAGACTACACTGTATATAGACAAACCCCATTGTGTTCGGTGTAATATACAGACTATACTGTATATAGACACACCCCATTGTGTTCGGGGTAATATACAGACTATACTGTATATAGACCAAACCCCATTGGTTCGGGTTAATATACAGACTATACTGTATATAGACAAACCCCATTGTGGTCGGGGTAATATACAGACTACACTGTATATAGACAAACCCCATTGTGTTCGGGGTAATATACAGACTATACTGTATATAGACAAACCCCATTGTGTTCGGGGTAATATACAGACTATACTGTATATAGACAAACCCCATTGTGTTCGGGGTAATATACAGACTATACTGTATATAGACAAACCCCATTGTGTTCTATACAGACTATACTGTATATAGACAACCCCCATTGTGGTCGGGGTAATAGACAGACTATACTGTATATAGACAAACCCCATTGTGGTCGGGGTAATATACAGACTATACTGTATATAGACAAACCCCATTGTGGTCGGGGTAATATACAGACTATACTGTATATAGACAAACCCCATTGTGGTCGGGTTAATATACAGACTATACTGTATATAGACAAACCCCATTGTGGTCGGGGTAATATACAGACTATACTGTATATAGACAAACCCCATTGTGGTCGGGGTAATATACAGACTATACTGTATATAGACAAACCCCATTGTGGTCGGGGTAATATACAGACTATACTGTATATAGACAAACCCCATTGTGGTCGGGGTAATATACAGACTATACTGTATATAGACAAACCCCATTGTGGTCGGGGTAATATACAGACTATACTGTATATAGACAAACCCCATTGTGGTCGGGGTAATACCCTAGCTTTGACGTATTACCAGATTATTACCTTAGCTTTTACGTATTACCAGTCAGTCAATAATTACTTTATGGAGGAGACAAAAGGCAGGTTGCCTGTAGCGAGTGTCTCCCCCAAAGTTAAAAGAGTGACAGAGCCTAATTCAAGGGATGTTGGAGTCAAAATGCCTGGAAACTCGAACTTTAAAGCAGTCTAAGTCATAGGATGAAGGAAATATTGATTGAGGGAGAGAGTCCAGACTTCACTTGTTAAGTAGAAGAAAGACTGAGAAAATTTGCCAATTCTTGGGTTGGAGAGCTGGACAGAATAGGGGTGGGACTGTGTTGAAAGGCGGGTGCCTCGCACTCACCGCATGGGAGGAGGTATACACTAAGAAAGCTAAAAACACACTGATTGTTGTAATAGCGATAGAAGAGTGATAGAAGATGCAACATTGCGGCGTGTAGAAAGAGATTGTAGGGAACTAGTAAGAGGAAGTGAGTTGATGAGGCGAAATGCTTTAGACTACTCTTTCGAGAAGTACAGTATGGTGGAACCTCCACACATGCGAACAATACTCGATACAGGGGCGTACTGTGGTGGTAATGGTTTAGGTGGTGGTAGTGCTGTTGGTATTGATGGTATGGTAGTGGTGGTGGAGATGGTGGTGGTGGTGGTGGTGGTGGTGGTGATGATTATGATGTAGGATATGGTGGTGGTGACATATGTTGAAGTGAATATGGTGTTGTTGGTATGGATGGCAATGGTGATAGTCGTGGTAGTGGCAATGGTGATAGTGGTGGATGGTATTGGTAATGGTGGTGGTGATGACGGAAGTGTATATGGTGTTGTTGTAGTTGTTCTTCTTGGTGGTGGTGTTGGTGGAGTTGGTGGTGAAACGGAGTGATGCCGATGGTGATTCATGGCTAAAGGTGTTGGTAATGGCGATATTCTTACTGATGGTAATGGTGGTGAAAGAGTGGTGGTGGAAGAGACGGTGGTGAATATCTGGTAGTAGTGGTGTTGGTGATTATTGTATGCTTGTAGAGGTATGGTGATAGTGGTAGTTACTTTGGTGATAATATTGGTGATGATGATGGTGGTGGCAGTGATGTCGGTGACAGTGACCATAGTTGTGATGGTGACAATGGTAGTGGTGGTTGTTTTGTTCATGGTATTGGTGGTATACGGTGAATTGTAGTAGTAGTAGTATTGGTGGTGTACGGTGAATTGTAGTAGTAGTAGTAGTATTGGTGGTGTACGGTGAATTGTAGTAGTAGTAGTAGTATTGGTGGTGTACGGTGAATTGTAGTAGTAGTAGTAGTATTGGTGGTGTACGGTGAATTGTAGTAGTAGTAGTAGTATTGGTGGTGTACGGTGAATTGTAGTAGTAGTAGTAGTATTGGTGGTGTACGGTGAATTGTAGTAGTAGTAGTAGTATTGGTGGTGTACGGTGAATTGTAGTAGTAGTAGTAGTATTGGTGGTGTACGGTGAATTGTAGTAGTAGTAGTAGTATTGGTGGTGTACGGTGAATTGTAGTAGTAGTAGTAGTATTGGTGGTGTACGGTGAATTGTAGTAGTAGTAGTCGTATTGGTGGTGTACGGTGAATTGTAGTAGTAGTAGTAGTATTGGTGGTGTACGGTGAATTGTAGTAGTAGTAGTAGTATTGGTGGTGTACGGTGAATTGTAGTAGTAGTAGTAGTAGTATGGATCTTGGTGGTATCGGTGGAAGTATTACTGGTGATGATGGTTGACAGTGGTAATGGTAGTGGTGGCAATGGTGGCTTTGGTAATGGTAGATGGTTGTGGTGGTGATGATATTGCTATAGTACGGTAGTATTGATGATGATGTTAGTGGGAGTGATATTGGTGATAATGGTGATAGTGGTGATGATATATCGGTGATAATGGTGGTAGAGGTGATGGTATTCCACTAGTCGTATTGGTGATAATGGTGGTGGAGGGGATATTGGTGACAGTTACAATGGTTATGGTAGTGATACAAAGGTGGTAGGTGGTGATAGCGGACACTGGAGTGGCACAAATTCCATTAGTAAAAGATGGGTGGTATAGGTTTATCGACGTGTACGGTGAATGGTAGTAGTAGTCAATCAAATTTATTTCGTAATACGGGATTACATATAGTTTTATATACAAGCAATATCTATTACATAAGTTTTTTTTATGTAACTTGATATATTTTCAGAACGATATAAAAAGCAAGTAAAATAATTTAAAAGAACAAACAATGAATGTTCATCCTATTAGTAAAAACCTGTGTTCACTACCGTAAATATACGTGTATACAATTATACAGTATACTAGTAGTAGTAATAGTGGTAGTAGTAGTAGTGGTAGTAGTAGTAGTAGTAATAGTAGTAGTAGTGGTAGTCAATTCAATTCAATTCAATTGTCTTTATTTCATAATATATACAAAATTTACATTCATGTACATATTACATATCCATTAAAATAATTTATAAAAGTAAAATAGCTGAAAAGGTATACTCATGAATTCCTACAACTCGTTTATTTACAGTATAGTCTATAATCAAATATATATTTTATTATATCATCTTTAGCAGCCGCATTTAATTATGAATAATTATATGACATCCTAGATGGACCGAGGAAGCATCACCTTGTATTTGGATCATAAGACACGGGAGCCCGTCGTTCTTCGTGTCGTTGAACCCATAGGATTCTAGAGTAGATTGTGTTAAGATCATACTTCCATACATCAATATTATATGTCTTATGAAATAGATTTTCAACATTGTTTATAAAAAGTCCAGACTGCAAGTATTGCCAATTAGTATTAATTATAAGATTATTAGACTTGGCTATTCTGTGAAAATATCTTGCCTGAATAAGAGCAACGTGATGCTTCGGCAGTAATTGTTCACATGACTCTGCCACCTCATGGTTACTGGTATAGAAAGGTACACCAAGGATCCGCTTCATTGACTTGTTGATAGCTAAGGCAAAAGATATGAAGATACCTGTAGAACAAGTCTTACAATTGTTCCAGAGTGGAAGTCCAAAGTCTGGCTTACAATACGCATTGTATAAAAATAAAAGTGTTTTCTTATCAACATTTGAAAATTTTCTAATTACTGTATTAAAACTTGAATAAAATGTGTTCAGCCTTAAATCAACATCATCATTGTCATGTAGAGAAGAAGAGATCACATGGCCCAGATATTTAAACTATTTTACTAGGTCTAGTTCATGATGATGTAATTTTATAGTATTACCCGAAGATTGGTTTCCTTTCCTTTTGAATTTCATGCATTTTGTCTTGTTTTTATTAATAATCAAACCATGTTTTTTCTAATTCAATTTTCAATTTAATATACAATGTTTCCATATCATCATGTTCGTGAGCAATAAGACCTATATCGTCGGCATAGGCCAAAATATTAATTTTTGTTATTCCCAGTTGACACCCTTGATTCATATTAGACAGTTCTTCTAAAATATTATCTATATATAGTAGTAGTAGTAATAGTGGTAGTAGTGGTGATAGTAGTAGTAGTAGTAATAGTAGTAGTAGTGGTAGTAGTAGTGGTGGTGGTGGTAGCAATAGTAATAGAATTACGAAAACACGCTCCTAATTCTAATTGCAATCTAATGAATATTTATTCTGGTTATATTCTGTTTATTGGATATATGGATCTTCATGCCACAAAATTAAAAATCCTGTAGAATAATGACGCTATTTTCATCCATTATCGGCTTACCAGTAGATGTTCTTTCGCTTGTAATCTATATCCAGGACTTAAATGGGTAAATACGACGATCTCAATAAACCCTCTGAATAACATAGGTTCTTCTTAAGCTGCATATAGTGGTCAAATTTGAGCCAGAAACAAAGTAAACAAACGTCATCCTGCTGAAGGGGTTAACTAATGACTCATGCAGAGAAGCAAAGACAAACAGAAACACATGGACTTCATAATTATTGTTGACCGATTGTCTGGCTTACTGTATGTTGTGAGTTTCTATAAACCATGTAAATGATATTATCAAGGCACTTACTTTGTAGGATTATACCACGCCATTACTTAAGGGGGTAGTGCGCATATATAATACAATCAGT
>CM064566.1:36876839-36971839 GCA_032716605.1 Paralithodes platypus
CATATATATATATTTTTGTTTTGACAGCAAGCTAAATTTGTACATTTTTCGATAGAAAAATGGATTTCTCCATACAATGCTGGCTCGCTTTCGCTCGCCAGGAAGAAATCTACACCTGGATGAGGATAAAAGCCTTAAAAGAGTTGGCTGAATGGGGCCGAATGGATACAAGCCAAAGAAAGAGATAAGAAATGCCGGTGACCCCCCTTAACTCACATGAAGCACTGTCGAGGTAGATTATTATCATGCGAGGAAGGTTTGAGTGAGATAATAGTAAATATGATTGGTGGTCTAAGTTAGGACATCCCTTATCGTTATAGTCGGATGACAGTAATTTCAGCCATGTCACCAACTTGATTAGTTAACTTTTACGAATATTTTGTCGCGAATTATGTTGCGAAGCTTTGTATTTGGTATTTGGTATGTATTGGTTTATTTCATTAATTGAGTTTTAGAGGTGAAGTTGGTTCGTGGAAACAAAAATAAACATAATAATTGGTATGACACAGCCACATAATAGTCTCATATATGATCTGTGCCCCATGAATATTCTTTCCTCTCACTTAAACATTAGGCTACCATAGTGCGGTTGGGAATATGAACATGATTAGATTATTATCCAGTATTCGAGAATGGATAATAAGTCGTAGGCGTGTGCATAAACCTTTAACCGTCTTGGTGGTGTAATGGTTAAGGTGTCTAAAAATATGTGTGTGATAACCTGGGTTCGAATCCTGGTGGATCACATATATGCTTTCATTAATTTCATTGGAAGGTGTTTGGTGTTGTGGTGAAATAAATACAAAATAGATTATCAGTAGGCCGAACAGGGACAACAGAAACACACACACACACACACACACACACACACACACACACACACACACACACACACACACACAGACACATCTAGGCCACAAAGTAGTTACAATAAAAGGGTTAGCCAGTCTTTCCGCATGTACAGTGGCGCTAATAAGTCATGTCTTGGCACCAAGTATGTTTTGATCAATAATTGGTATCAGCAATATCTAAGCTTGGTTTCTTCATATCGAGTGAAATACAAAAACATGTTCCTACACTTACTGACCCTATTCAACATCTGACATACACTAATACAGCACAGAACAAGCCAAACGTAATGACAGCTGGGACATGACTTATTAGCGCTACCGTACAGCTACTGACAAATGTTTGTAAGCTGGATATATGGAAATATGTCCATTTAGATTGATATTCAGGTCAAATTAGCTATATAATAATGAATACCTAATATATATTTAATAATCTATAGCTGAAACGATCTGAACATCTTTCGAAATTAATAGATTTGTATAAAGAAAACCGCAAGAACTAACAAACATTTGGCAGTAGCTGTACAGTGGCGCTAATAAGTCATGTTTCAGCTGTCATTACGTTTGGCTCGCTCTGTGCTGTATTCATATCATGCTGAACAGGGTGGGTAAGTGTAGGAACATAGTTGTATATCTCAAAACATAATTGGTGCCGAGACATGACTTCTTAGGCCGACTGTACATGTTGGTAATACCGCTAGACCCTTCACGACCCAGCAATCCGTATTTCATCACTACATTAACCCCTTCCGTACCGGCGACATATTTTTAATATTATATTAGCTAATTGTAGAAGATTGTATTCAATTTAACAAGGGCTTCCAGCAATTAACAGGCTTCGAACTATCTCACTTAACCCTTTTTACTACCACACATCCTTCTCAAACTACATAAAATCGTCTAAATATAGCTAGACTAAAATATAGCTAAATATAGCTAGACTAAAATATAGCTAAATATAGCTAGACTAAAATATAGCTAAATATAGCTAGACTAAAATATAGCTAAATATAGCTAGACTAAAATATAGCTAGACTAAAATATAGCTAAATATAGCTAGACTAAAATATAGCTAAATATAGCTAGACTAAAATATAGCTAAATATAGCTAGACTAAAATTAAAAGACGTCGTCGGTACATAAGGGGTTAACCCTTTCAGTACCGGTGACATCCTTTCCATTATCTTCTGCCAACTATTGTTCAGCTTAGGAAGGAATTGTTTACCTGTTAAAAGATTACAGACTATCTCAATTTACCCTTTTAACTACTATATATCTTTCCTATCTTCCATCCAATCGTTTTAATGCAGCTTAAATAATCAAAAATACGTCGCCGGTACTGTAAGGGTTAATATAAAATGGTCTTATGATTACTATGTACAGTCACTTATAAAAATTCGCGGGCCTCATATGGTTTTCTTTATGCAATTATAACAATCTGGGTTGATTTTTGGATTGAACTTGCTTTTCAATAAATAAATAGTATATATAGTTTTGTAGTTGATGTAAAGACAATTTTATCCATAAATTCGTTTCCAGAGATATACTTCCATAATTAGAAAAAGGCGAGGTCCACGAATGTTTATGAGTGACTGTACCGTAATCACTATAGGTAGCGCCAACGAACTTGACAATAATCTTGATCTCTGACCTCTCTGTAACTCAAAAGGACCTAGAGCAAACTGGCTGTAAATATCCACACCTATATCCGGGTGGACTCTTCCCAAATGATAGAAAGGTCAGCACGATTGCGTTCATTCATTTCGAGTTATAAAAAGTTAAGGGGTCAAGATTATTGTACAGTATAGCATGGGAGACTGAGAATACGGCCTTGAAGGGGGAGGTAGTTGTTTTTTATGGACCCCCTTCTACCTCATGTTTAGTCACATTAGTTTGGAGATTGGTAGATGTTCGCCCAACTAGCTTGTCGATTTTAAGACCTTTCGTCCCATTTGTTTTATCAATATCAAGACCTTTCGTGCTTTTTAGGCGTCATTTTTTTTCCTGGCGAGCGACAGGGAGCCTGTAATTTCGGAGAACCAGGCGTTCTGCCAAGACATTTTTTCTACCGAAAAATGTCGTGACCACCAAGCTCTGTAACTCAAAAGAAGGCTAGAGCAAATAGGCTGTAAGTGATTGCATCTATTCCCTGGTAGCCCCTTCCCGTATATATGGTACAACTAATAACTCGCTTAAACTAGTCGTTCGTGAGCTATAGAGGTTAATGTTCAAGAGTTGTGGCCTACTTATTTGGAACGGAGTATTGTTGTTGTGATGGCAATCAGGAGTACAGGAACATTATTACAAAGGTCTGTATCAAAATTACAACAACTATTCGTATCATATTAAATAGCTGGTAATACGTCAAAACTAAAGTAATTATTGACTGGCTGGTAATACGTCAAACCTAAAGTAATTATTGGCCGACTGGTAATACGTCAAAACTAAAGTAATTATTGACTGGCTAGGAATACGTCAAAACTAAAGTAATTATTGACTGGCTGGTAATACGTCAAAACTAAGGTAAATATTGACAGGCTGATAATACGTCAAAACTAAAATAATTATTGACTGGTTGGTGATACAGTACGTCAAAACTAAAGTAATTATTAACTGGCTGATAATACGTCAAAACTAAAGTAATTATTGACTGGCTGGTAATACGTCAAAACTAAAGTAATTATTGACTGGCTGGTCATAAGAACACAAGAAAAATGGAAATCTGCAGAAGGCCTATTGGCGCATACGAGGCAGACCCCTTCTTACCTACTTGTTCTTTTACAATAAATTGCCCTCATAAATATGAGGGCAACCCCAGCCTGCCCTCCAAAACACCTTCTTCTCCTATCAATACATTATACTACAAACACCTTACACACTACATTACCTTTGCTATGATGATGACGTCCTTACACCCAGTCTCGGAGTCCCCCAAGGGGGGGGGGGGGGGGGGGGGGGGCATAAATGCCCCTATCGATCTGTCCCCCGGAACGAACTCCTCAAAGTTCCCTGGACCTCTACCTTCTACTCTCTCTATCCATTTCTGTAACATTCCCGGCCTTTCCCCTAACTTCCACTCTGTGGAACACGATCTCTCTTCTATCAAACCTGACTTACTTTTCCTCACCGAAACTCAGTTGTCTAAGGCAACAGACAGCAAACCCTTCTATATATCCTCCTACTATCTCTATCCTTAAGTCAAATCAAAAGGTGGATGTTGCATGTATGTACACAACAATCTTACTTGCTCTCGTGTTTCCAACTTTGACCCTTCTGAATTTTTACCTATCTGGTGTAAGTTATCATGTCACTCTTGCACTTAATATATCTGTGCTGTTTATCTCTCCCACAATTCTACTGACTATCCA
This sequence comes from Paralithodes platypus, assembly GCA_032716605.1. Taxonomy (NCBI): domain Eukaryota; kingdom Metazoa; phylum Arthropoda; class Malacostraca; order Decapoda; family Lithodidae; genus Paralithodes; species Paralithodes platypus. The sequence continues at coordinate 36,881,059 of CM064566.1, forward strand.
ACATTCTTTGACTATCTTACTATTAAAGGGGAACACATTCCATCCATCTCTCCCTTCTCTGAAATCTCCATCTTAGGAGATTTCAATGTTCACCACCACCAATGGCTCTCCTCTAATTTCACTGACCAACCTGGTGAACAAACCTACATCTTTTCTATCCTAAATGACCTAGAGCAGTAAGGTGACCAACCCATCCATATCCCGGACCGCCCTGGAGATCGGCCCAACATCCTTGACTTATTTCTAACCTCTAATACTTCTGCTTATACTGTAAACCTGTTCTCTCCGTTGGGCTCCTCCGATCATAACGTTATCTTCATCACCTGTCCTGTCTCTCCAGTACTGCCTTCGGACCCCCCCCCCCCATCCGGTGGCGCTTGTTGCACTTTGGCGCTGCCGACTGGGATGCTCTACGGCAGTACTTCGTAGATTTCCCATGGAATTCTTTTTGCTTTCGTGGCCGGTGACCCTCAAAAAGTGCCAGGTGCATTACTGAGGTAATCCAATCGGATATGGAAGCATACATCCCATTCTCTTTCTCTCAGACTAACTTACAAAAATATTGGTTTACTCACGCTTGTTCTACTGCTGTTTGCAATAAGGAGGAAGCATTCAAACGGTACCGTCGCCTTCAAACTCAAGAATCCCATACTTTATATGTCTGCCCGGAATCAAGCCAAATCTGTTCTCCGACTCGCCAAAAACTCTTTCATCAATAACAAATGCTCTGAACTTTCAAAATCTAGTTCTTCCCAAGCTTTTTGGCATCTAGCCAAATACCTCTCCAACAACTTCACTTCCTCATCTTTTCCAGTCTGACGGTACGGTACCACCGTCACCTCTTTCTCTGACAAAGCTGAACTCTTCCCTCAAACTTTTGCTAAAAATTTCACCTTGAATGATTCCGGTGCTATTCCTCCCTCTCCACCCCCCTCTCACTTACTTATGCCTATTATCATAATCTATTCTAAAGATGTTCTCTCGGCCCTCTCTGAACATAATACTAAGAAGGTTCACAGACCGGATGGTGTTACTCCTATTGTACTAAACCACTGTTCTTCCGTGCTGACTCCCTGCCTAGGCAAACTCTTTCGACTCTGTCTATCCTCTAACGTCTTTCCTTCATGCTGGAAATTTGCTCTTATTCTACCTGTCCCAAAGAACGGTGACCGCTCTCAACCCTCCAACTATCGTCCAATTTCTCTCATTTCTTGCATCTCTAAATGTTTTGAAACTATTGTTAACTCAAAATGTCTTAAGCATTTATTTACCCATAATCTACTTTCAGATCGCCAGTACGGCTTCCTTAATAGCCCAACCAACAATATATCAAGGTAGTTAACCCATCCAGCCCCAGCGCCGCCCATTGGCCGATGCCTACTTATGTAACGCACATCTCCAGCGGCGTCTGTCGTATGTCGGCTATGTTCGCCTTATATAAATAATCTTAGGCGTCCCAAACAGTTTGTAGGAGTCTCAAATTTCTAAACAAGGTAGCTTAGGATGTGGGGCAAAGTTGGCAGCCCATAGGAACCACTTTGAGCCACCCCATTTTGTTCAATAGGAAAAATAAAAGAACAAATATGAATAAGTATGCCTGGGACTGGGTGTTACATTAAGTTACTTTTCAGGCGGGGCTCAACGGATCAATAAAGCAAACAATATTATTGGCTTCATTGGAAGATCGTTTGAATAAAAATGTGAAAATGTTATTCTCACTTTCATTGGTTCACCCCCATCTCCATTACTGCTTACAATTTTGGTGAACATATTTTCAGAAGGACAGATGAAATGGAGAGAATACAGCAGAGTAACACAAATAATTCCTAGACTAAGAAACAAAGCATATGAAGAATGTCTGAAAGAGTTATATTTTTTTAGTGTAACAAGTTGCAGGCTAAGAGGGCTAAGAGGGGACCTAACCCAAGTGTTTAGAAATAATAAAATATGTTAAAAAATACTTCACAATTGATCATTCAAATTACACTAGAGGAAGTGGTTGTAAGATAATTGAAAGCCTTTTAACTCACATGAGGCAAAGCACTTCTTTTTCAATCAAATAGTAAACATATGGAATGGACTACCTAGTAATGTCCTTGAGTATAGCACTGTTAAAACTTTCAAAATTCTATTAGGTAAATATCTCGCTCTTAACCCCTGATCAACTGCATTTACAAACAAATCGCACCCCTCTTTACTGTGCTACCGTTAAACAAAGCCACTCCAACAGCATCCTCTCTCTCCAACACCCCTTCTCCCCTCTCTACACTCTTCAAATAGTAGGAAATAGAAAGTAGCTACGAGGTGCCGTTGTAAAGGCTTATCCCTTAATACCATCACCTGACCTGACCTTTTTCACATAGGTAAGGTGGTATAGTTACAAGCAGCCTCGTAAGGATCAATACATCTGTTGTTGCCTGTTTCCTTTGCACCCACTGCCCAAACCACCAATACCTAAAGCACCTCTTCACCCAACACCAACAACAACACCTCCGCCTCCTACACCACCACCACCACCACCATTACCACTGCTACCAAACCACCAATACCTGAAGCACCTCTACCCTACCATCAACAACAACAACACCTCCGCCTCCTACACCACCACCATAACCACCATTACCACTGCTACCAAACCACCAATACCTGAAGCACCTCTACCCTACCATCAACAACAACAACAACACCTCCGCCTCCTACACCACCACCACCACCACCATTACCACTGCTACCAAACCACCAATACCTGAAGCACCTCTACCCTACCATCAACAACAACAACAACACCTCCGCCTCCTACACCACCACCACCACCACCACCATTACAACTGCCACCAAATCACCAATACCTGAAGCACCTCTACCGTACCATCAACAACAACAACACCTCCGCCTCCTACACCACCACCACCACCACCACCATTACCACTGCTACCAAACCACCAATACCTGAAGCACCTCTACCCTACCATCAACAACAACAACAACACCTCCGCCTCCTACACCACCACCACCACCATTACAACTGCCATCAAATCACCAATACCTGAAGCACATCTACCGTACCATCAACAACAACAACACCTCCGCCTACTACGTCACCACCATTACCAATGGTACCAAACCACCAATACCTAAAGCACCTCTACCCTACCAACAACACCTCCGCCTCCTACATCACCACCACCACCACCACCATTACCAATGCTACCAAACCACCAATACCTAAAGCACCTCTACCCTACCATCAACACCAACAACACCTCCGCTTCCTACATCACCACCACCAACACCATTACCACTGTCACCACCTCCACCTTCCACCAGTGTAGGTAACGACAAAAGTTTGAAAAGTTTGACAGAGAGAGAGAGAGAGAGAGAGAGAGAGAGAGAGAGAGAGAGAGAGAGAGAGAGAGAGAGAGAGAGAGAGAGAGAGAGAGAGAGAGAGAGGAAGAAGAGAGAGAGAGAGAGAGAGAGAGAGAGAGAGAGAGAGAGAGAGAGAGAGAGTAGGGGAGAAGAAAGTAGACAGGCAAAATGACAAGACACAACTGCAAAAAACAACTAGGAGAGAGAGAGAGAGAGAGAGAGCACTACGGACTATAAAAGGACGATTTTATTTTATTTTATTTTATTATTTTATTAAGTTTGTATAAATACAGGATATACCAATGTTGAGACTCAAAAGGGTGAAGATGATTGGGCTTTCTTCCCCAAAGTCTATATTGTAATATACATATATATATATATATATATATATATATATATATATATATATATATATATATATATATATATATATAGATATATATAGATATATAATTATATCAATAATTTACTTACATACATACAGAAAAAACAACTACATGAAAGTATATGACATCCTGTGTCTAGACTTGGAGACAGGGGCAGTTAGTTAATCCCTGCCAATACCCAGTCAGAGGGAGTGTACGGTTGTGTGGGTGTGGGGGTAAGGGAGGAGGGAAGGGGGCTGTGGGTGACAAAAACGACCCTTCTAGACTGACAAATGAAAAGGTCAAGCCATTAGGATACGATAGCTCTTGAAAACATATTGACAGGCAGGCAGAGAGTTGGATAGCCCTCGATCCAGCCAATACATGGGCACATTTTAGGCACCCATCGAACAGGGAGGTGTCCTGCTATATGTTAAGAAAGATCTTGGTCCAAACAATCTATAGACAATATTGATACAATATCTATCCAATTGAAAAACAAGTCCCAAGAAAAGATAACCCTTGGATTAATGTGTCGACCAACCACTCGACCATCAAATGTGGACACAAAGATTTATGATTATATTGTAGATATATAAAATAGCCATTATGTAGTGCTGTTTGAAAACTTTAACGCAGCGGCTGCAACAATCCTTTCAAGAGGGTTTACTAGTGGGCTGTGACACTCCTCTCGGAAGAAGATATATGAAAGACGTACCAAAACACTCCCAATAACAAAAACAACCAGTGTGACTATCAGTGCTATAGGGGTGAAAATCCAATGACATTCACTGCCCCCCCCCCCCCCCCATCTTGCCTCCACCCTGCTCCTCTCATTTCCTCCCTCCACTCAACTAATACTCCCATGCGCACAGCCAGTCGTTGCCGATTTTGCACGATATTTTCAACTACGGACCACCACCGTAACACCTCAACTACGCATTTTTGGGGTATTTATATATAAATGGCTGGACACACGCTTCCATTTCTTCAACGATGATGTGTTTTTTGTTTAATTTTTGAAGAGTCATCAAATTGGCCTAGGTCTAGCACAGGGCAATGGTGGGTCCCAGAGGTGTCTATCATTTCATGGATTAACATACCAGTACCAAAATGGCTTGAGCCTCTGACATATCAAACAGGTTCAGATTTGTACAATCATTTTTTAGAAAGTTCACTATACCAATTTGTTGACACTTCAATGCGAGGTAATACTGTCCTTGTTATAGTTTTTGTTACAAAGAATTACTTAGTAACAAGTAATTGTAGGAGAAGAATTCAGTACAAGTGATCATTAAATGATTACTTTCAACATAGAATTGATTAACAATATAACTAACGTCAGCCACTTGAGAATACCTACCTTCGAGGAAAACAAGTTTGCTCAAGCTCAGAGATATTTTTGACAAAACAGATTGGAGCTTCATAAACCTCGATAGGGATATAAATGTAATAAGGGAATCAACATTCACAGATCTATATAATAAGGCCATAGTGAGCTGCATACCTAAGCCAGTGTTCAATCCATAATGTTAAACCAAAATGGTGGAACAAGGAAATTAAGGACTAATTGTCCATTAACCCGTTCATAACCAGCGACGACAGGGAGCCGTCAGTAGATAAATCACTCCCCAGTCCCAGCGATGGCAGAGAGCCGTCAGTAATATACTTTCCTTGTAACTGCCAGTATCAGGCAGTGCCTGGTACCACAAACGTTTGAGCACTGCTCTAAAGTTGGCAACACTTCTCAGCATATATCCAAACCTCAGTCTACAGGCTAGGAGAGCCAGTATATCTCCATGTTTTGAGGTGGGAAGTTGTTATATCTTGCCATTTTGGTCACATTGCTTGGTACTGGGGCGCGACTTTTATTACTGTACCCTATGGTACAGTAGGGGTTAAGAAAACCGCCCATGATTTATTTACTAGAACAATTAACGAAGCTGATAGAGTAAAGTACATCACTCTACGACGAAAATCAAAGAAACTCATTAAGCAAAGTAAGAAAAATCTAGAATTACCCGGCACACATTGCAAATTTATGCAAGACAAACCTGAAAAAATTCAATGGATTTTTCAGAAGCAAAAAGGTAAATACTTCTGCAATTGAGCCACTAGTTAATGTATGCTGTGTTCATGTCGATGGTGAAGTTCAAATAAGTAACACCCTAAACATTTTTGGATCCATCTTTACGAAAGAGGATCTGAAGACAATCCCTACTGATATTCCACTTCATGTAGATAATCAGGACATTCTATGAAACATCAAAATGAGAGAGAAAGAAGTAATCGACAGTATACACAAATTTAAAGAAAATATAACTCCTGGCCCGGATAAGACCTCTCCACAAGTTCTCAAACAAATACAAAACAAAATGTTTAAACCATTAACCCGCTGAGTACCAGCTAAATATTTATAAATGTACCACCCAGGACCGGCTGATTCTGATTTTTTTTCTTCCAGAAACAATAGCAAATGGGTTAGAAATGAAGGAAAAACCACGAAACACCGATCAAAAAGCTCAAAAAATGGTCCAACGGAGCCCCCGAAAACGGATTTTACAAGAGTACAAAATTGAAGGCAATTTCCCCAAAAAAAACATGTTTTTGCGCGCTCACGCACACGCGGTTGGACTTTGAGAGTTTTCAACCATCGGCATGGGTGCGTGGGATACTTACACAGTTCCCATACAAATCTGAGCCCTCTAGGTGCCATAGGACCGGAGTAATTTGACCGGAGTGACACTGACGCAGACGTCTGCGTCGCTGGGGTTTAGCGTTACATACATTGCCGACACACTGTTTGCGTCGCTGGGGCTCAGTGGGTTAACTCATCAATAACAAAATCATTAATAGTGGCATTGTGCCAGACGAATGAAAACTAGCTAATCTAACACCCATCTTTATAACAGGGAACTAATCCTTACCTAGTCATTATTGTCCTATCAGCTTGGATTATATTTTAATTTTGTAAATTGCTTTCCCAAACAAGTGTTCATGCTTGATAAATCTCCTAGATAATTTGTGTTCCATCAAGTACGATGAAAGTAAACCATTTGACATAGTTCACCTCGACTTTCAGAAAGCCTATGACAAAATTCCCTATTAGCATCTCCTGATAAAACTAAAGGTTCATGGCATACAAGGGAGTGTGCTCCACTGGATCGAAAACTGGCTAACTGTTCGAATGCAACGAGCAGTAATATACGGTAAAACATCAGATTGGATTAAGGGAGCTCAGACGGTATTGTGCAGCATAATTTACTGGTTCGGCTCAATGGTTTAAGGAGGGGGATTAGTTTTCTCTCTAAACCTCTATCAAGCTAAAAAAAAAAAACACCCACAAGACCCCCTTCGATATAAATTTGTAAATTTTTCGGTAGAAAAATATCCTGGACGAAGGCCGATTCCTCTCAAATAGAGGCTCGCTATCGCTCGCCAGGAAAAAATCGACACCTAAATGGTACGAAGTCTTAATATTGGCAAAGAAATGGGGCAAAAGGTCTGAAAATCGCCAAACTAATGGGGCGAATGTCTTGCAATCTCATAATTAATAGGGCTAAACATGAGGGAGGAGGAGGAGGAAAACCAACTTCCTCCCCTTAAAGTCCCAAGTGCTGTACCCCAAGGGTCAGTGCTCGGATCTGATCTCTTCTTGATTTACATAAATTACATTGATGACAGTCTCTCATGTAGTATTTCAAAATATCCATGCACGATAGTGTCTCAAATACAGAACATCCTAAATTATTTAGATAAACTGCTTAAATGGGGTCAGACCTGACATATGAGCTTCAATATCGATAAATATAAAGTACTCCATGTAGAATATCGGAACAATTAGTTAAATTATTCAATGGGCGGTATTCAACTCAAAAGTGTTGATAAAGAAACTGATTTAGGAGTAACAATTACAAATAGTTTAAAACTGGGCCAACAATGTACTGAAAAAGACCTTTTACTCCCATGAAGCAAAAACTTTGTTTTTCAACTGAGTAGTAAGTTTATGGAATGGCCTGCCTAACAATGCTATAGACTGCAGCACTGTTGAAACCTTCAAAATTCGCATAGACAAATATTTCGCCCTTAATCCCCGCCTAATTGCGTATATTCTTTTGCTAGAAGAAATATGGCGAGATCGTTTTATTTTCTTGTTTTCCTATCTAGTACCATGTAATTCCTGTCCATGCTAATCCCGTTTGTTTCTCCTACATAATAGTTTAGGTAGTTTAGATACAAGCAGCCTCCTAAGGATCAGTAGAACTGTTGTTGCTTGTTTTCCTTTGTACTCTTTTGTTTCGGGACTCCTTTTTCATACATAGCCCCATTTTTTTTGAAAATTTACGACGCTCGCCCCATTAGTTGGCGAAATTAAGACCTTTCGCGCCATTTAGGTGTCGATTTATTCCTGGCGATCAATAGCGAGCCTGTAATCTACGAGGAACCGGCCTCTGGCTGTGACATTTTCCTACCGAAAATTGTAAACATTTATCTCGAAGGGGGGTCTTGGGGGTATTTTATTAAACTTGATGGAAGGAAGTCTAGGGAGCTACTAAAATCATCCCTTAACCCCTTCTGTACCGGCGACGTTTTATTAATATTTGTTTAGCTAATTTTAGATGACTTTGTGCAGTTTAAGAAGGATCTGTTGTAGTAAAAATGGTTAAGTGAGATACTTCGAGGCCTATTATTTGCTAGAGGATCTTTTTAAACTGAATAAGATCATTTAATAGCAGCCAAAATATAATAAAAGAGATGTCACCGGTACAAAAAGGTTACCTCTTCTTCTTCCTCCAACTTACACTAGTTCCTCCTTCTTTTTCTCCTCCTCCTCCTCCTCCTCCTTCTCTTCTACTCCTCCCCTTCCATTTATCTATCTCCTTCTCCACCTTTCCTCCACCTCCTCCTCCTCCTTTCCTGTTGTTTCTCTTCTATTCCTCCCCTCCTACTCCTTTATCTCCTCCTCCTCGTTTCCTCCACCACCTCCTCCTCCTCCTTTCCTTTTGTTCCTCCTCTTCTCCTCCCCTCCCATTTATCTATTTCCTCCTTCCACTCCTTCATGTCCTTCACCTCCTCCTCCTCCTCATATCTTCTACTCGTCCCCTTCCATTCCTCCATCTCAACTTCCCCTTCCATTCTTCCTTTCCTCCAACTCCTCCCCTTCCATTCTTCCATTTCTCCTCCTCCTCCCCTTTCAATCCTCCACTCCACTTCCCCTTCCACTCTTCCTTTCCTCCACCTCCTCCCCTTCCATTCTTCCTTTCCTCCACCTCCTCCCCCTCCATTCATCCATCTCAACTTCCCCTTCCTTTCTTCTTTTCCTCCACCTCCTCCCCTTTCACTCCTCCATCTCCTCCTTCCCCTTGCTCCTTCTATACTCCTTCCCCCTCCATTCCTCCACCTCCTTCTTCCACTCCATCAAGTCCTCCAAACGTGAAATACGCAAGGGACAAGATAAAATGGCGAAGGAAAGAAAAACAGTTTGAAGGGAAGTGCAGATAAAGGGAAAGCAATATGGAAGATGGTTGCATAAAATAAACATAGGGAACAGTACCATATGAATGTTTATAACGGACACATGATATATGAATGTTTATAACGGACACATGATATATGAATGTTTATAACGGACACATGATATATGAATGTTTATAACGGACACATGATGTATGAATGTTTATAACGGACACATGATATATGAATGTTTATAACGGACACATGATATATGAATGTTTATAACGGACACATGATATATGAATGTTTATAACGGACACATGATATATGAATGTTTATAACGGACACATGATATATGAATGTTTATAACGGACACATGATATATGAATGTTTATAACGGACACATGATATATGAATGTTTATAACGGACACATGATATGAATGTTTATAACGGACACATGATGTATGAATGTTTATAACGGACACATGATATATGAATGTTTATAACGGACACATGATATATGAATGTTTATAACGGACACATGATATATGAATGTTTATAACGGACACATGATATATGAATGTTTATAACGGACACATGATATATGAATGTTTATAACGGACACATGATATATGAATGTTTATAACGGACACATGATATATGAATGGTTTATAACGGACACATGATATATGAATGTTTATAACGGACACATGATATATGAATGTTTATAACGGACACATGATATATGAATGTTTATAACGGACACATGATATATGAATGTTTATAACGGACACATGATATATGAATGTTTATAACGGACACATGATGTATGAATGTTTATAACGGACACATGATATATGAATGTTATAACGGACACATGATGTATGAATGTTTATAACGGACACATGATGTATGAATGTTTATAACGGACACATGATGTATGAATGTTTATAACGGACACATGATGTATGAATGTTTATAACGGACACATGATATATGAATGTTTATAACGGACACATGATATATGAATTTATAACGGACACATGATATATGAATGTTTATAACGGACACATGATATATGAATGTTTATAACGGACACATGATATATGAATGTTTATAACGGACACATGATATATGAATGTTTATAACGGACACATGATATATGAATGTTTATAACGGACACATGATATATGAATGTTTATAACGGACACATGATATATGAATGTTTATAACGGACACATGATATATGAATGTTTATAACGGACACATGATATATGAATGTCTAGAAGGTTAATAAACCAAATGAGGAATAAAAGAGCATTATGAAAACAGAAGATTGGTAAAACAAGAGCGAGAGAGAGAGAGAGAGAGAGAGAGAGAGAGAGAGAGAGAGAGAGAGAGAGGAGAAGTAGGAGAAACAGTATATATTATACAGTATAAATAAAGAAAGAGAGTGTGTGTGTGTGTGTGTATGTGTTTTTGCCAGAGAGAAAGATAGATAGATAGTCAGAAAGAGAGATAGAGAGAGAGAGAGACCGTATAAAGTAGCTTGCTCCATCACGCTAACACAACACGGAAACATACTCTGTCCTTTTCCTGTGTCTACCTCTATATCTATCAAGTTGTTTATCTATCAAGTTATGTATATATCTAGTTATGTATCTATCAAGTTGTTTATCTATCAAGTTATGTATCTATCAAGTTATGTATCTATCTAGTTATGTATCTATCAAGTTATGTATATATCTAGTTATGTATCTATCTAGTTATGTATCTATCTAGTTATGTATCTATCAAGTTATGTATCTATCTAGTTATGTATCTATCAAGTTGTTTATCTATCAAGTTATGTATCAATCTAGTTATGTATCTATCTAGTTATGTATCTATCTAGTTATGTATCTATCTAGTTATGTGTCTATCTAGTTATGTATCTATCTAGTTATGTGTCTATCTAGTTACGTATCTATCTAGTTACGTATCTCTCTAGTCATGTATCTATCTAGTTATGTATCTATCAAGTTATGTATATATCTAGTTATGTATCTATCTAGTTATGTATCTATCTAGTTATGTGTCTATCTAGTTACGTATCTCTCTAGTTATGTATCTATCTATAACGAATTCAATTACCTTTTGCGGTTAATTTTCTAGCGTTAGCTGTAGGCTAATGTATTTAGTAAATTATTCCAGAGTTATTGTATGAGTTTTTATGGATCAGAATTGTGGTTCTGTAATAAGAAATGTTATGTCCCATTGAAACAATTTGCAATAGGCTTCCATAAAGCAATAAAGAAAATTATGAAGCTATGATACTGGGAGAGCAACCATAAGGCATGTCACCTTGCAGGACTAATGACGTTTAATAATTTTATAAATTGGCAGAGAATCAGGTTTAGTTATAAAATAATTAGTAATCCATGCAAATATTTAAGAAAATGCCTGTTAAATGTGTCCGAAGATCTGTTCCTGGCTAACGAAGCCAAGTCTGTACTACTTTCAGAGTATAACATTGAAAGCATGATGGAAAATGACATAGATGCCATTAAGTCACGGATACTGTATGTTCAAAATAATGAACCCACCTTGCGGTAAGATGACATTTTATACACTGTATATATGTAAAATGTTACCATGTAACCTTTTATGATATAAAGAATTAACTAACTAACTATCTAGTTATGTATCTATCAAGTTATGTATATATCTAGTTATGTATCTATCTAGTTATGTGTCTATCTAGTTACGTATCTCTCTAGTTATGTATCTATCAAGTTATGTATATATCTAGTTATGTATCTATCTAGTTATGTATCTATCTAGTTATGTGTGTATCTAGTTATGTGTCAATCTAGTTACGTATCTATCTAGTTACGTATCTCTCTAGTTATGTATCTATCTAGTTATGTATCTATCAAGTTATGTATATATCTAGTTATGTATCTATCTAGTTATGTATATATCTAGTTATGTATCTATCTAGTTATGTATCTATCTAGTTATGTATCTATCTAGTTATGTATCTATATAATTATGTTTTAATGTAGTTGTGCGGCTATCTAAGTATGTGTCTATCTAGGTATGTTTTTATGTAGCCATGTGTCTATCTAGGTATGTGTCTATGTAGTTATGTGTCTATCTAGGTATGTGTCTATGTAGTTATGTATCTATCTAGTTATGTGTCTATCTAGTTATGTATCTATATAGTTATGTGTATCTAGTTATGTATCTATCTAGTTATGTATCTATCTAGTTATGTGTCTATTTAGTTATGTGTATCTAGTTATGTATCTATCTAGTTATATATCTATCTAGTTATGTGTCTATCTAGTTATGTGTCTATCTTGTTGGTCAATCTAGTTATGTGTCTATCTAGGTATGTGTCTATCTAGTTATGTATCTCTCAAGTTATATATATATCTAGTTATGTGTCTATCTAGTTATGTATCTATCTAGTTACGTATCTATCTAGTTACGTATCTCTCTAGTTATGTATCTCTCAATTTATGTGCCTATCTAGTTATGTGTCTATCTAGGTACCGGGTATGTGTCTATCTAGTCATGTATCTATATAGTTATGTGTCTATCTACTGTAGTTATGTGTCTTATCTAGTTTTACATTATTAGGCAAGCCTCTGCTAGATTTCGAAATCAGTATGTATTTATGATAGTGAGTTAATTATTACATTCAATTTCCTTAGTAGATTTCATGTTCACGTGTTGACAATTTAGATAATCAAGAAAATGGTTTATTATCCTCCTTACATCATAAAAGTATCGTGAAAATATCATTCACAAAACGTCTGTAGTAAATGGGTCTAAAGTTTGATGATCAATTTAGCAATCAAATGTTTTCGTTATGATACAGGAATAAAATGCTACCCGAACTTAACTGTGAACATTCGGAGGCTTCATTTGAGTAGATATCGTTCAGTTATTAATTTAACTGTATAATTTTATATATTTTTTTATTTCGATAAAGGGAGCCCACCTCGCTTTTTTTCATTCTCTCCTTCTCTCTTTGGCTTGTATCCATTCGGCTCCATTCAGCCTACTGTTTTAAGACGCTTACCCCTATCCAGGTGTCAATATTTTCCTGGCAAGCGATAGCGAGCCAGCATATATATATTTTTGTTTTGACAGCAAGCTAAATTTGTACATTTTTCGATAGAAAATTTTCTCCGGAGAAGCCGGATTTTTCCATACAATGCTGGATTGGTATCGCTCCCCTGGAAGAAATCGACACCTGGATGGGGATAAACATCTTAAAACAGTTGGTTGAATGGGGCCGAATGGATACAAGCCAGAGAAAGATAAAAAATTAGAGCAAGATAAAAAAAAGCCGGTGACCCCCCTTAAGGGATTACTTAACCTCAGAGTGGTTGTTAGTTGGTACAGTACCTCAGTTCAGTTTATGACTCCTCACGGATAACATGGGTGTCTAAGGTATAATATTTCTGTCAATTTCATATTTATTTTGACCAGTATCTGTATAAGCAAAATATTATCACGTATTGTATATTTTCAATCTACTTATCAGGTCAGATTAATTCATTATTTGTTCTTTCTATGTTTTAGGTTATTTTGACTTGGACAATTTTGTGTTTCTGTTGATAATTTTCAACGTTAGTTTCTTCTCATAATTAATTATTATGATGTATTAATTTAGCCTTTGATAAATTGTTTATTTTATAATTAATTATAATTTAATATATAAAATGGCTCTCTTCTGGTTATATACCGTCCTATTTTTAATGGAAATATGTTACCTTGTACAGACACTCATATATATATATATATATATATATATATATATATATATATATATACATATATATATATATATTTATACAGTATATATATATATATATATATATATATATATATATATATATATATATATATACAGTATATATATATATATATATATATATATATATATATATATATATATATATATACACACACACACACACACACACACGCCCGTAGCCAAGTAGGTAGAGCTCTCGTCTCACACACGAGGGGTCGGGGGTTCAATCCCCGGCCGGGCGGAGACAAATTGGGCTTGTCTCCTTTCATGTGTTAGCCTCAGTTCACCTAGCTGTAAATAGGTACCTGGAATAAGTGGACGACGTTGTGACGTCCCATCTGGGGTTGGCAAAAATGGTACAAGGCGAGATGGGTATCATATGGTTCACCTAAGCTGATGGCTACCTAAGCCTTCGGGCGAGACGGTACCGTCTATAGTGAGAATGGTACCATACAGATCCACCCTAAGCCTTCGTTTCCGATGTCGCCAATTGGCTAAAAATACAGACTACACACACATCCACAGCCATTCCAACGATACATATAACACCTACACATATAGGAGGCGGGAAATAACGAGCATGCTCACTCCCGCAATACAACTAGAGTAAGTACAACTAGAGCAAGTACACACCACAGACACAGCAAGATAGAGCGTAGGTAGTGCATACATTGATAGGCAGATAGGTTGATTGATAGGCAGATAGGTGGATTGATAGGCAGATAGGTGGATTGATAGGCAGATAGGTGGATTGATAGGCAGATAGGTGGATTGATAGGCAGATAGGTGGATTGATAGGCAGATAGGTGGATTGATAGGCAGATAGGTGGATTGATAGGCAGATAGGTGGATTGATAGATAGCTAAATGAAATGATAAATGAGAATAAACAAGTTGATTTCCATGTCCAAGCACACCGTAATTCGTACCTGCATATATTGATAACTGGGAAAGAGAATTGGGAATGTGCTTTTAAATGATGCTGCACATAAACCCTCTCTCTCTCTCTCTCTCTGTCTCTCACAGTGCAGTTTAGTTCGTCTTAGAAGGTTGGTTGTAAAATTCTTCGCTCTCCCACCTGGTGTTAACGCGGTCAGCAGGATTAACTTTGGGCTTTTAGCAGATAAAGCAACGAACTTTACTACAGCCAAAGAAAAGTTACCAATATTATTTTGTATTGTTTTATTTGTGTTTTATCAAGTGTACAATATCTCTATCATTATGCCAACTATCCGAGTTATTTGTGATAAATGTGAAAAAGAAATATTATCCTGAGTGGTTCCCAAGATACGGATACCCGGATGCCAAGTGTTTTATGTGCCTCTCAAATGAGAAATTTCAGTTCCTTGAATGCACAATCGAGGCATACAAGAGTCAAGTGGATGAACTCCGTCACGAAAATTCCATTTTAAAGGAAAAGGTGGACAAACATGGCAGCCAAGTAAGCACTTCACACCAATCTGATTAATTCCAGGTGGTATGTCACAGTAGGAAAAGAACAAGGGAAAACACACACCAGATATCCCTACGAAAAATAAATATGCTGTTCTTGCTGATCATATTGAAAAGGATAAACCAAAGGATAAATATGTTCAAGAGAAAATAAAAACAACAAAAGGCAAAGCATCGACCCCCAAAACAAACAATGCAAAGTCTCAACACAAGTTCATAGCCAGCAAAAAATAGTCCTGTACCATAGTATACAGTGATAGCCTTCTCCGTGGACAGGGAGTAGAGTTTGCTATGATAAACAGACAAAAGAGATCTGTAAATGTGGTGGAAAGCTTGAACACATCACCAACAGCATGTGTAACTCTACCATACCGACAGGATCGTGTGTAGTAGTGTAGTAGGCTCCAATGATTGCTTCGACGGTGGTATGGTCCCTATAAAAGACATACTAGGTAAGTACAAAAACTTATCAAAATTATGAAAAATAAACGGAATCATCCCTACGTTGAACGCGAACTCCTACAGTAATAGTCGAGGTCAGGAAATCAATAATTCAGTAAAAGAAATGTGTGACACAGAAAATGTACTCTATGTAGAGAATTGGAGAGAATTCAAAGGAAAAACGTCCCTATATAAACGAGATGGTATTCACTTATCCGATGCAGGTGTTGATATACGAGTGGTATTTTGAGCACAGCTGAATACAAAGTCCATGAATGTCCCACTAACCCGGAAACACCTATTCTGATTAATCTGGAGGATTATTGACCTAAAGTCCTCCCTCCCCCTCTGCTTCCCATTTAAAACATGCACTCAGCCCCGTAAATGCGGTAATTACACCCCCCTCCAAATCAGCCAAGCGTAAATAATCGCACCCAACCATTGACCTTGAACTCTCAAACCATGTTTTTACCGATGTCAGTTGCCCAAAATGATCGACTAACTCAAACAATAGCAAAATCATATACCTCCCTCAATCAAGAGTATAGTAGAATAGAAGTATTATTCTTCAATGCATGTTCGATTAGGAACAAATTAGATGAACTAAAATGCCTTGCGTTAACAGAAAATAGAAGTCATTAGCGTTATAGAAACTCACCTCGATTTTAAATATAGACATTTATTTTTTGAATACCATAACGACTCATACAAATTTGTTCATAGCGACAGGTGCAATGGTAAATCTAGAGGTGGAATGGCTATGTGGGTAGCATGTCAACTAAATCCAACCGAGGTTTCACTCCCCAAAAATAATAAAGAAATAGTGTGTGTCAAATTAAACATGAACAACACAAACATTAATATCACTACTGCATACCGACCTCCAAGTCAAAATGAGTTCGATGATAATCACCTATACAAAATATTGCAACAAACGCTCAATGCTAACGAAAGCATAATACTCGGAGACTATATTCTACCTAACATTGACTGGAGCCTTATGACAGGAAATAGTTACAATTCGCGAAAAATTATTAATTTCATACAAGAAAATTTTCTACATCAAAGTGTTTCTGAACCGACACGCGATAAAAACATACTAGATCTCGTTATCAGTACAAATGAAAACTTGATATATAAACTTGACATCGGTGAGCACTTATCTACCTCTGATCACAAACTCATTAGAATCGACATAAATTGCAAATATACTATTGAAAAACAGGAAATGGAAATTCCAGATTTTAAAAATGCAAATTACAACGAACTTAGGAAAGCAATCAGTGACTTGCATATTCAGCGAAGTAATATTGACAAAACAAGTGAACTGTGGGATAAATTTAAATATATATCCATGAGTTCCCAGAATAAATATATACCCACTAAAATTAAAGTAATTACTGGTAAAAACAAATCTCCCTGGTTTAATCAGAGTATTTGCAAGGCGCTAAGGGAAAGGAATAAATATCATAAACTAACTAAAAATTACATGACTAATGAACACTTCAGCTACATATACAAACAAAGTAGAACAAAAATAAAGAAATTAATCAGGACAGAGAAGCGTAATTACGAAATGTAGGCCTATATACCAAATGAAAGTCTAAAAAATTCAAAGCAATTTTACGGTTACATTAATGGTAATAGAAACATTAAAAACGGAATAGGGCCATTAATAAATAATTACCAGACAGAAACAGGAGATAAAAACATTGCTAATTTGCTTAATGAATATCTTTGTTCCGTTTTCAATAAGGAAGAACATAACACTACTCCTGAAACAAACGCAACAACGCATGGAATAGGAAACTTTACCATAAGTAAAAGTGAAGTGTTCTGTAAGCTGAACAATTTAAATAATAATAAAACCCCTGGGCCAGATACTATTCACCCAAGAATTCTGAAAAACGTGAAAGAAGAAATAGCACAGTCCTTTTAACTAACATATTTAACTTGTCGCTCAATCAGGAAACCGTACCTAGTGATTGGAAAACTGCAAATATCACTCCAATATTTAAGAGAGGAAATAAAGCCCAAGCAAATAATTATAGACCAATCAGTTTAACGTCAATCATAGGAAAAATTATGGAAACAATTCTGAGAGACAAGATAGTAGATTATCTGGAGTCTAACAAATTAATAAGAGAAAGCCAACATGGCTTTAGATCCAGCAAGTCATGCTTGACAAATTTGATAGAATTTTATAATAAACTATTTACACATAACGACTCTACTAAATCATTAAACATAATTTACTTAGATTTTCAAAAGGCATTCGATAAGGTACCTCATGGAAAATTATTGAGGAAATTGGAAATGTTGGGCATTAAAGGAACAATTCATGCCTGGATTAAAAGCTGGCTGACAAACAGGAGGCAGAAAGTAGTGATAAATGGAGTAGAATCTGAGTTGGAGCCTGTTTATAGTGGAGTGCCTCAGGGATCGGTCCAAGGGCCAGTTTTGTTTCTAATATATGTAAATGACATCGATGTTGAACTAAATAATACTATCTCAAAGTTCGCTGATGACACAACGATAGGAAACTCAGTATTAACCGAAGAACACAGAAATAAACTGCAATATGATTTAAATAAAATAGTAGAGTGGTCGGAAAAATGGGATATGCCATTCAATGTTGACAAATGCCAGGTCTTGCAAATAGGTAATAACAAAAAATATGAATACAAGATGAAAGGTCAGCCAATCAAAACAAGTGCATTAGTTAAAGACTTGGGGGTTCTTATATCTGAAAACCTAAAGACCTCAGATCAATGTGCAGCAGCTGCGAACATGGCCAATCGAGCATTGGGATATATTAAGAGAAATTTTACTTATAAACACGAAAACATAATAGTACCTTTATTTAAAAGCATATGAGGCCCCATCTTGAATATGGCGTGCAATTTTGGTCTCCTTATCTGAACAAGGACATTGGGAAGCTCAAGTCGGTGCAGCATAGAGCGACAAAGTTGATTCTGTCACTAGGATATAAATCTTATGAAAAACTAAAAAAAACTAAAAAAAAATATCACTTATCATAAGAAGATTGCAAGGTCAATTTATCGAGTGTTTCGAGATACTAAAGGGATTTGACAACATTGATGTAGACTCACTTTTCCAAATAGATAATAGTTCATTAACTCGGGGAAATGGACTGAAATTAAAAACCAGGAGGGCGAATATCGATGTCACAAAGCACTTCTTCACCTACAGTATGGTCCTCGAGTGGAACAAATTGCCTGAGAAAGTGGTACAACGTAAGACAATTAACACATTCAAAAGAAGTCTAGACATTCATTTTGAGGAGGTGGGAATAACATAATAAAACAAATAAAAAAACAAATACAAAAAACATAGGTTAAGCATCAGTAGTAGGCCTATATAATATTTCGCATCTTCGTTCTTTACCATAAATTTCCCAGTAGAAGTGTTTATTTTGTTCTCATTCTGCTGGGTGACATCTTTCCCCAACTTAATTTCATGCCGACCAACGGTCGGAGGGAGAGGTGGGTGGGGAGAGAGCCTTCTTCTTTGCTATCCTTGCCTTCCACTTTGTACCAAATTATATTTTAGCATTAAGTCCGGACTACCTAGTAGGGACCGCAAGGTCTGTGTAATCTGTGTATCTATGTAACTCTATGTAAGTCTCGCTCTCTCTCTTTCCAAATGCTGAGTGTGTATGTCAAAAGTGGAGCCATACACATCCTTTACGTTGATTTTCAAAAATCTTTTGAAAAAGTGCCTCATTGCAGGCTAATGTCAAAAGTGAGTGCACTAGGTATCAATACAAGGTCACAAATTGGATAGAAAGTTGGCTAACAGGTGGACAGCAACGAGTGGTAATCAATGTCGTTTCTTCTGAGTGGACTGCAGTCGCTTCTGGAGTTCCACAGGCATCTGTCCTTGGCCCACTTCTGTTTATGATATATTGGTCTGTTGAATGTGATCTCCAAGTTTGCAGATTACATAAAGATAGGAGTGAATGTGGAGGACCGTAAAGGGGATGAACAGCTTAGGAGGGATCTTAACAGGCTGAGTAAATAGTCGGAGACATGTCACATGCCACTAAACTTGGAAATGTGCAAGGTGATGCATATCGGCCAAGCA
This sequence comes from Paralithodes platypus, assembly GCA_032716605.1. Classification (NCBI taxonomy): domain Eukaryota; kingdom Metazoa; phylum Arthropoda; class Malacostraca; order Decapoda; family Lithodidae; genus Paralithodes; species Paralithodes platypus. Next base: position 36,901,057 of record CM064566.1, read on the forward strand.
TACCCTAAGTCCTGTTATTCACTGGTGACTTATTTGGAAAATAATTTTGGGGTTCTAATAAGCAGTGACCTAAAGTTTTTCAAGCAGTGCATTGAAGTAGAGAAAAAATTCATAAATTATTGGGCTATATTAAGAGGCAGTTTAAGAATAGATTTAACCCTTCCTCCTCGGGCTCGCCTTCTAAATGACAGCACTAGGATCCGGGTGATCTGGCCAAAAAACGTCGTAATAGGCTTAGCTTTGTTATTTTAACTGCTAGAGAATTCACCGACATCTCAAAACATAGCCCTATTTCATATCTCTAGACTGGCATTGAGTAGAGCTCTCTAGGTCAACTGGTTCAGCTGTGATGACGATTTCCATGCGATGTTAGCAATATCGGACTATATCAAACACTAATTCTCGTCCGACTTCTCCTTCTTGTTTTCGATGGTGCGCGTCGCTCCGACCGGCTTTGTTACATACGGTTCGACGCACGGCTTTGAAGCCACGCTTAATAGGCTTTCAAGCTTACGGATTTAAAAATGACACCCGGGCTCCTGCCCATCTGCCGCGGTGTCATTTTAAAATGACAACCGGGCAGGAAGGGTTAATGTAATAGTCCTCACACTTCTCAAGGCTCTGATACGGTCTCTTCTGGAATATGCTTTTCAATTCTAGTGTCCAGCATTCAGGAAAGATATAGAGTGACTGGAAAGAGCACAAGCTAGGGGCTACAAAGTTATTCTAGCGATTAATAGACTGAGGTATGAGAACCGGGTAAGAGCTCATGATCTCTTTCCGTTGGAAACACGCTGACTACGCGGTCATTTAATTGAAAATGCTTAATGGATTTGATAATGTGGATCATATCAAATGTATAGCCTCAATATGATTACAACACGCAACCATGGCGAGAAGTTAGAATTGAAAATATTTTTGCACCAGTATTTGTGGAAACTTTTTCACATAAAAGATATGTTCTACCTGGAACAAGCTTCGCACAAACATTTTAAGCAGTTCTTGAGTAGAGCATTTCAAGAAAATAGTAGATAGTATTTTGCACACACTGTAATGGTGTACTGCACTGAGCAATCTATCTCCCTCCACTTGGATTATCTCCCCGGAATGGACCGCAAGATCTTTGAGATAATGACTATTCCTTGTAACTTTCTTTGTTCGCTCTCTCTCTCTCTCTCTCTCTCACACACACACACACGCGCACACACACACACACGCACATGTACACAACAAATTTCCGCTAAAAGAGCCGACAACTTAGCTTTAAAATTCAGCTCGAAATATGCTTATCATCAGAGAAAAATCAAGCCATGATTGCAGATTAAAAATTCATTAAAATTTTATGAAAATACTATTTTCTAATTAGAGAAAAAGCGACAGATTTTACGCATGCGATTTAAATATGATATTAGTATTTTTCCCACTTACTAATTAGAGAAACGAGAAAAGCTTTTTTCCCATAGATAGATAGATAGATATAAATAAATAGATAGATAGATAGATAGATAGATAGATAGATAGATAGATAGATAGATAGATAGATAGATAGATAGATAGATAGATAGATAGATAGAGAGAGAGAGAGAGAGAGAGAGAGAGAGAGAGAGAGAGAGAGAGAGAGAGAGAGAGCGAGTGTGTTTGTCATACTTACCAATTCAATTCTGCACATCACTAGCATTTTGTTAAGAGATAGACTCACTACCACCACCACAACTACCACTATTATGACTGCCACCACTACTATTGCTATCACTACCACAACTACCACCACCAGTACCACAACCCAGTTATGTGAAGCGAGGCGTAGTCACATCTCCTACAAAACTACAAAATTTGGAGTACTGCCACATATCCTACACATAGTCGTTCATATTTCCTACACTAAAACTGAGGTCCCAGCATATCTCCTACACCAAACGGTGCATCCGGCGTACCTCCTACAGTTATACTGTCATATCTCCTACAATTCTGATACATGATCAGTGCTCATCAATGCGATCACATGGCATTATGCAGGAAAGAATATACAACCTAACCTAACTTAACCTAACCTAACCTAGATTTGTGTGTATATGAGATATGCTGTATCTATGTAGGAAGTGTAGGAAATGTGACAGAACAGATTTTTGTGTGTAGGAGATAATGCTGTATCTCTGTAGGAAGTATGTCACTACTCTAAAAACTGCTAAAGTTGTAGAAAATGTGGTGCAACCCCATCTTATGCAACTGACATCAAACCCTTCTCTGTATCCTTCAACGATAGCTATCCTCAGTTTCACGCCAAAGGTGTAGGTTGTGGGCCTGCGTTCAACAAGTTTGCTCTCAGGTTCTCAACGTTGACTCTAATAAAGTCTCAACTCTCTGGCTAAAGTTATTTTGTCACTCTCAAGCTAAACATATTTGCGCTGTATATATCTTCCCTAATTCTATTGATTATACAAAATGTGTTGACCATCTTACCTCTAAAGTGGTAAATATTCGATCCATATCTCCCTTGTCTGAAGTCTCCATCTTAGGCGATTTCAATGTTCACCACCGCCAATGGCTTTTCTCTCACTTCACTGACCAACCTGGTGTAGAAGCTTACACTTTTTTCAATGCTAAATGACCTAGAGTTGTTAGTTCAGTACCCTACTCGTACCCATGACCGCCCTAGAGATCAGCTAAACATCCTTAACCTCTAATCCTTCTGCTTACACTGTAAATATGTTCTCACCGTTGGGCTTCTCCCATCATAAGCTAATCTCTGTTACCTGTCCTATCTCTGCGGTGCAGCCATCCAAGCCGCCCAGCCAGAGGCGCTTGTGGTATTTTGGCACTGCTGACTTTGAGTCTCTTTGGCATTACTTCCTTGATTTCTAATGGATTGATTTTTGCTTCCATGGCCGGGAACCCTCAGAGTGTGTCGAACACATCACTTGGTTGATCATCTTGGGCATAGAGGCTTACATTTAATTTTCTTACTCTTAATCTAATGCAAAGAAATCTTTGCTCACTTGCACTTATTCTACTGATGTCCACAGTAAGAAGGAAACATACAAACAATACTGATGCCATCAAGCTCATAAATCTTGAACTCTAGGTTTTATGTCTGGAAGTGTGGCAAATCTGTTCTTCGACTTGCATAAAAGTCTTTCATCAATAACAAATGTAATGAACTTTTTAACTCTAGCTCCTCACAAGGTTGCTGGTATCTAGTGAAACATCTCTCCAACACATTTAATTCCTCGTCTTTCCCTTCTCTTTTCCACTCCGATGGCACCATCGTCACTTCTTTCTCTGAGAAAGCTATACTCTTTGCTCAAACTATCGTTAAAATCTTAACCTTGGATGATTCGGGTGCTATTCCTTCCTCTCCACCCCTTTTCTCTTACATATGCATATTATCCTAATATCTTCTAATGATATACTTTCTACCCTCTCTGGGCTTAATACTAAGAATGTATATTAACCATATGGTGTTCCTCCTGTTGGACTCACAACTTTGGTTTTGTGGTGATACCCTGCCTAGGCACATTTTGTGGTGATACCCTGCCTAGGAACATTTTCGTCTCTGGTTTTCCTCTAACATCTTCCATTCTTGTTGAAAGTTTGCTCTCATTCAACCTGTCCCAAAGAAGGGTGACTACTCGCAACCCTCCAGCTGTAGTCCAATATCTCTCCTTTCTTGCATCCCTAAAGTTTTTTAATCATTTCTTAATTCAACATTTCTTAAGCATTTGTCCTCCTGTATTCTTCTTTCAGATCGCCAGTATGGTTTCCTTAAGAGCCGCTCTACTAGGGATCTCGTTTTGTATATTACAAACTCTTAGTCATCCTCCTTTCGGGATTTAGGTGAAACCTTTTCTATTTTGCTAGATATATCAAAACCCTTCTATAATCTCTCAATCTCTAATTTATAAACTACCCTCCTTCGGTTTCTATCCCTCTATCTGTGCCTTTCTATTTCCTTTCTTACCATTCCATAGTTGCAGTTGGGGATGGCCCTCACTCACTTCCTCACCCTATTAACTCTGGTGTTCCTCAGGATAATATCCTGTCTTCTGTTCTAATAATTACATTCTTAACAGTGCCTCTAGTCCTATTCACTCATACCCTGATGACTGTACCTTACGCTATTCAACTAGTTTTCCACAATGACCCACCATACAACTATCACAAAACTCACATGAGACCGTACCACCTCTATCTTCTGATCCATCGACTATTTCTGATCGGGGTAGAGAAAACCTTGTTACTTTCAATGCTTCCAAATCCAATTTCCCACCCATCCCAATCTTCCACATGACTATCTCATACTCTTCAGCAATACACATATCAACCCTTTATCTTGTGACGCCTGCAGCTTAGCAGAACGCCACGTAGGCTCAGCCGCTCGCTAGGCCACTCGCTAACACTCGCCAGGGCAATGAATTTGGCTACAGTCTATCTACAATGTCGTACTTTCTTTCTTGTGAATCATCATGTCACAGGCAGTACAGAATTGGTATTTATTTTCGCCTGTGACAATGCATTATATTTTATATCATCAGTTATAAGTTTAATGTATAAGACTGAATGATAAAGCTAGAAAGTGTGAGTGAGTAAGTGCAGGAGGCAGACGGTTGTACGCGTAGTGTTACACGTTGTCTCGGTGACGTCATGCCACAGCCGGGTCCTCTGAGTGGCTGGCCGCCTAACCGCCCTCCTGCCGCGTCAGGAAGTGGTCCCCCGCACTCCCTGCTGTCTTTGTGTCTTGCTTGCTCAGAGCTTGCCTGACCAGCATACCCTTCACACCTCCCTTGCCACCTGTCCCCGACTTCTACCTATAGAACACTTTCTCTCTCTCTCAACTTCTTACCTCTCATTCTTCCAATCTATTTAACATCATAACTCCCCTTTGGTTCTGCATGATTTAATACATCGGCCATCGTATTATATGCTGAAGCTCTCAGATATTCCATGTTTAGTTAGACATTTTTGAGGGGTTAACATTTTGTCTGTAGAGGTTCGACACACTCGAGGTGTCTCCCTACCTATTTCTTGGTTGTCTGCTGGGCTATTTAATGCTAGACTGGGGTAAGGCTATTAATGTTGTGAATTCCGATGTGTACCAGGTTTTGTTGAACTTGTACAATCGCAACGGATACGTTGGAAGCCTAGGTTGTCTTTCTGACTGTGTACCTTGTGAGTTTAGCACTGTGTTGCGAGTGAGGGCTTTTGCCTCTGCCACCCAACACTGTGCTAACTTGTTTTGCTTTGACTTTGAGAGGGTAGCCAGGAGAGAACCAGATACTAGCGATCTGGATCTCTCAAGAGAGCACCCCGTCATTTAACGTAATTTGGCCGTACAGTCTTAAGGACCTCGCTAGGCTACGAGCCGCTTGCTCAGCCATTGTTTCCTAGCCGACGACATCCCAGCTAGACTTTATTCGCCTAGCAGACACCCGATTAGGATTATAAACTCTTGTTATGTATGCAGCATTTTTATTCACGTTGAGTGTAAGCCTTGGTTGTTGTTGAGTTGCACAACCCGAGCAGGCTTTTGCGTTGCCTGAGGAAGTACTTCTTTTGTTGTTGGAGATAATACTATTGAGCATTTATCGTTAGTCCCGTGCCAGTAAACACTGTATGTCCCTACACTTGTCATATCTTGTTCCTGCTTTATATAACATGTCAAAATCCGATTCGATCATCTTAAGCAGCATTAGACTTTCTTCAGAAGATTCCTGTTCGATGCTTTAGGACTTTCATTCACTTTCTTTAATATAGAAGTGACAGTTTATTATTGTTTAGAGTAACTTTAATTATACCTTCTTGTTTGCATTAAATCATTCCAGTGATTTAATTAAGCTCTCTATCTTTTTCCTTGTAAACATTATTAACTTAATTGTATGTTGTTGTGATCAGGCTGTATCAGAGATCATCAGCCTGTAGTAGTAGTGCATTTATACCGAGTTATAGGATACCCCGCTATCGCAGATTTAACTCTGGAGGGTATAAGTGTTTTTGTGCGCCGGCATTATAAGTTCGAGGGTTGGATCTAGTGTTACCGTTGTGGCTGTGTGCCTTTCTAGTCCAATGATTAAGAGCCCTTGTTTAATACGAGTCCCGGTCGTAACAAATGGCGACCTTGCTCAGGATTTTGTGAACTTAGAGAAATATTGCAGGAGTGTTGTGGTCATTAGTTTTTTGTTTAAAGGAATATAGTGGCCACGGATTTTTTTTTTGGCAAGTAGTATAACACTTAAGAGTCTTCGAGCATTTTATATTTTTGAGTGAATAGTGCTACATGAGAGTTAGGTACTTTTTTTTTTGATAAACGTTGAGAATTTTCGGTGGACACTATGTCGGACGACGGATCAGTGTACAGTGAGGACACAGTACGGGAAGCAGGCTCTGAGGTGCAGCAGCGGGGTTTGTTAGAAGACATTAGAGTAATAATTAGTGAGGAGGATGCAAAGAAGTTTCTGGAGATGCCTATTACTGTTGACCGGATGTCGGGGATTGATCGGTATGGTCTCCAGTGTTTGGCCACGGTCATGGGTCATGTAAGCACTAGCAGCATGACGAGAGGTGACCTGGTGGCCTGGGTGCTCGGCGGGGTGCGTGGTGCTTCGGGTGGAGCGGGAGCTGGGGCACCTTCGGCCCAGTCCCCGTTCCACTCGACTCCTACCATGGCGCCCCCTCGGGCTCCGGAGCCGGGTACGTTCCCGCAGGCCGATAGTCACTGTCAGCGTGGTTTGCACTTGGGTGAGTCTCCAATTGTTGCATCTCCTCCTCCTCAAGGTTTGAATGCAGATATGATCTTCCAGCTTGAGTTGGCTAAGATTGAGCAACGAAAGCATGAATCTGAGATTGAGATGGCTAAGATCCAGCAACGGCAGCGAGAGGTTGAGTCTGAGGAGAGAAAGACCATGTACTGTGCAGACAAAGATCTTGAGAAGTCTAGGGTGGAGTCGACAGGGCAGCTTCTCGGTTCTGGGAATCGAGGTCTTGATCAGTCTTTATCGCACCTGCTCAAGTTGGTCCCTGTATTTGATGAGTCGGGTGTCACCGAATTTTTCATGCGTTTTGAGAAGAAGTGCCGGGAGCACCAATGGCCCGAGGTTAAGTGGGCAGCCCTTGTTTCCTCTAGGTTTGTTGGCAAAGGACTCAAGGCATATGATGCGTTGCCCTTGGAGTCTTGCGTCGATTATGAGGTATTGAAGGAGGCTGTCCTGCGGGCAAATGAATTAGAACCAGAGACGTACAGATTGAAGTTCCAGGGTGTAACGAAGGGTCGTGAGTGCACCTTTATTGAGCATGCCCGGGATCTGTCCGATGCATTTAGAAACTGGCTGCATTCTGAGAAGGCATCGACGTTTGAGGAGTTGAAACAGCTGATGCTTCTAGAACAATTTTTCAAGTGTACGGGCGGCGATCTGCCGTTGAATCTTAAAGAAAAAAAAACGAAAACTCTTCAGGAGGCAGCTGAGATGGCTGACCATAGGCTATCGCTGATTCGTGGGTGCGGGTCTGCACAACGGAACGATGCAGGTAACAAGGGGCGCAACACTCCACCCCCCCGAGTCAGTGATACACCATATAACAATAACTACAAGAGCAATGATATTAATTCTGACCATAAACCTAATACCGTCCCGTTTAAGAAGGGTCAGGGCCCTTCCCCACCTCAAGGGAAGCCCAAGGGGGAGTTAGAGTGTTTTCATTGTCATGAGAAGGGGCATTTTGCAAGAGCCTGTCCAAGCAAGCTACCTAATGCAGTTGTGTCTTTGGCTCGCAACATTGAGGTGTTCCCGAAGTCGTCTGAGTTTGCCCGGGGTATAACGTCAGAGGCTGGGACACAGCCAGTGGAGAAGAATCCGGAAGGCTCGAACCCTGTCCGCGATGTCTTTTGCGACCATCGAGGGCGTGGCTGTGTGAAGTGGGCTGGTAAGAAGCATGGAGTTGAGCTGTTGCGAGACACGGGTGCCTCTCAGACTTTGATGAAGAACTTTACTGGTAGACCAATAAACGCGGCACGGGTGGTTGTGGTGCAAGGTATCAATGCTATCAGGTCATACCCGTTGGTCAGGATGGAACTGGAGGTAGATGGTGTGACACGAGAGTTGGATGTTGGAATTGTGGAGAACTTGCCTGTTGGGAGCGTCGACCTCCTTCTCGGCAACGACTTTGCGGTGCCTACTTCTGAGGTTTCACCCTTAGTCGTTGCCGAGAAGCCGGCCGACGTGAGTAGGGATGAACAGGAGTGGGTAGAGAAGTGTCAAGTACAACCTATGGCATGCGTTGTTACAAGATCTCTTGCATCCAAAGTGTCACAGCCTATTCTTCAGTCTTCTGATCAACGGAGGAACGGTTGGAAGAAGACGGCTAATGTTGGTAAAAGTTTGGAGAGTTTAGTACCAGCAGCTCTTCTTGGCGACTCAGTATTGGCACCATTGTTGGAGTCTGGAGAAGCCCCAGGACCTGTCACAGCTAGTGAGGAGGTAGGGCAGGAAGAGACTCCGAGGCAGCAACGTTACACACAGAGAGAAAAAAGGGTTGCTCAGTTTGATATTGGGGGAGGACTTGGGTTGCTTCGGAAGCATTTAGACAGATTGGTTCCCTCAGATATTTGTAAACTGCAGTTGGAGGATCCGGAAGTTCAGAAATGTGGTAATGGTGCTGTCGAGATCAAACACGAGGACGGGGAAACATGTCATGTGAACCTGTTGGAGGAGTTTGTGAGGCAACCACCTGAGCAGCCTACTGTCCCTGCGTTGGTCTGCAGCGGCCAAGGTGGAGAAGGAGAGGGGGGCAGTAGGGCACAGGTGGATGAGAGAAGGGATTGTCATGTCTCGGCGGAGCAGTGGACACGAGTCTGGTGGCTGTGGAAGCGCTAGAGCACCTGCCTGAGCAGCAGTGTGCAGCGCTCCAGCACCAGCTCGGTTCATACCCCACTGGTCGTGCCGAGCACCCGAGCCTCACAACTCAGGTGGTGCAAGATGTTCCGCGGGCAGGTCACTTGAATGTTGATAGACCGTTAGCCTCGTTGTTTCGGTGGTTTAAGGTGGGCGATGAGGCTTGGACATGGTTGTCAGGTCAGGGTCGACCCATGGCTGCCAATGGTGGTGGTCAGAAGGAGGACATTGAGCATTGGTGAGGTTGGCTGTGGAGTGGATGTGCCCGGTCGTCGCATAGCCTCCCAATGCTGCTCTAGTCGAATGCAACAGCCCTACCATAGACCAATTGTATCTGGCCATGTCGCTAAAAGTGGTGATGCTGCGCAGGCAGATGTAGTCGTAAGGAATGCGGGGGTGCGCATGTACGGTATCGGCGGGGAAGCCTTAGCAATAATGAACTATGGGAGTGACTGCACAGGTGGTACTGATTCTCCCTCTCATGACCTGGCTGTTCTAGGGACGAAGGTGGAAAAGGAGGGAGACTACAGGTTAGAAGCTGCAGTCTCGGCTGGGTTGTGGGAGGGCACTAGGCATGTTGTTCTGCGAGATAAGTTGTTTACTAGGCTGTGGCAGTGCATCTGCATGTTTGTTGCTTCTCCAGGCCTGATGTACGGGGTAGAATCCGACATGGAGGCTGAAGACAGTGCAAGGCTCAGTTTAATTCCCTACCGTATAAATCCTGCTCAACAGCCTGTCGTGAAAACAGAGCTAGACGACATGTGGAAAAAGGGTCTGAGGGATAAAGGATATCGTGAGTGGTCGTTGCAGTGAGTTTGCAACCTGAGTTGAGTGGCAAGATCCGTGTGTATGGTGATTGCAAGAGTGTGGAAGCATTATCCCTGACAGACGCCTATCCCTTACCTAGAGTTGACGATACCATAGACCGCATCGGGGCTGCATCGCTAATCACGAAGGTAGAACTAGTGAAAGGTTATTGGCAGGCCCCGTTGCCGGAAAGAGCGAAGAAAAGTGCCAGTTTTGTGATGAACTGGGCAGTTAATCAGTGTCAGGTGTTGTTGTGCTGCCGGAACACAAGTTGGATGTGTGGCATGCTAAGGGCACTGATAATGTTTTGGCTGATTGTTTGACACAGGAGGGTTTGTTTGCAGGAGAACCCTCGCCGTTCAGTCAGTGTGTGTTGAGAGTGGAGTAAAATAGGCTTGCCCCTGTAAGTGCAGCCGCCATAAACATATTAAAAATGAAAATTCTATAAAAACTCTTTCTTTAATAGTTATTTTTTTTTAAGTATGTTATAGCTGAATTTCTGAGTCGAACCTGTACTTCTCTCAGAAGGCTGGGCTAGTAGAAGCTCGCTCTAGGAGCATAGCAGTATGAATTAAGCTATTGTGTTGGGAGGGGTTGTAATTTTGTTTGTTTTGATGAGAACTGAGCTTTGCCTTTTTTGTTGCGAAGTGGTTAGGGGTGGCGAGTCTTATCGGGGTTCTGCTTGTCAGATATGGAGCTCATGGTTGAGCGTCTAATATCTTGGGTGGGGTGTGACGCCTGCAGCTTAGCAGAACGCCACGTGGGCTCAGCCGCTCGCTAGGCCACTCGCTAACACTCGCCAGGGCAATGAATTTGGCTACAGTCTATCTACAATGTTGTACTTTCTTTCTTGTGAATCGTCATGTCACAGGCAGTACAGAAGTGGTTTTTATTTTCGCCTGTGACAATGCATCATATTTTATATCATCAGTTATAAGTTTAATGTATAAGACTGAATGATACAGCTAGAGAGTGTGAGTGAGTAAGTGCAGGAGGCAGAGGGTTGTACGCGTAGTGTTACACGTTGTCTCGGTGATGTCATGCCACGGCCGGGCCCTCTGAGTGGCTGGCCGCCTTACTGCCCTCCTGCGGCGTCAGGAAGTGGTCCCCCCGCACTCCCTGCTGCTTTTGTGTCTTCCTTGCTCAGAGCTTGCCTGACCAGCATACCCTTCACACCTCCCTTGCCACCTGTCCCCAACTTCTACCTATAGAACACTTTCTCTCTCTCTCAACTTCTTACCTCTCATTCTTCCAATCTATTTAACATCATAACCGCCCTTTGGTTCTGCACGATTTCATACATCGGCCATCGTATTATATGCTGAAGCTCTCAGATATTCCATGTTTAGTTAGACATTTTGGAGGGGTTTACATTTTGTCTGTAGAGGTTCGACACACTCGCGGTGTCTCCCTACCTATTTCTTGAATGTCTGCTGGGCTATTTAATGCTAGACTGGGGTAAGGCTATTGATGTTGTGATTTCCGATGTGTACTAGGTTTTGTTGAACTTGTACAATCGCAACGGATACGTGGGAAGCCTAGGTTGTCTTTCTGACTGTGTACCTTGTGAGTTTAGCACTGTGTTGCGAGTGAGGGCTTTTGCCTCTGCCACCCAACACTGTGCTAACTCGTTTTGCTCTGACTTTGAGAGGGTAGCCAGGAGAGAACCAGATACTAGCGATCTCGATCTCTCAAGAGAGCACCCCGTCATTTAACGTAATTTGGCCGTACAGTCTTAAGGACCTCGCTAGGCTACGAGCCGCTTGCTCAGCCATTGTTTCCTAGCCTACGACATCCCAGCTAGACTTTATTCGCCTAGCAGGCACCCGATTAGGATTATGAACTCTTATGTTATGTATGCAGCATTTTTATTTACGTTAGTGTAAGCCTTGGTTGTTGTTGAGTTGCACAACTCGAGCAGGCTTTTGCGTTGCCTGAGGAAGTACTTCTTTTGTTGTTGGAGATAATACTATTGCGCATTTATCGTTAGTCCCTTGCCAGTTAACACTGTATGTCCCTACACTTGTCATATCTTGTTCCTGCTTTATATAACAGTTCAAAATCCGATTCGATCATCTTAAGCAGCATCAGACTTTCTTCAGAAGATTCCTGTTCGATGCTTTAGGACTTTCATTCAGTTTCTTTAATATAGGAGTGACAGTTTATTATTGTTTAGAGTATCTTTAATTATACCTTCTTCTTGTTTGCATTAAATCATTCCAGTGATTTAATAAAGCTCTCTATCTTTTTCCTTGTATACATTATTAACGTAATTGTATGTTGTTGTGATCAGGCTGTATCAGAGATCATCAGCCTGTAGTAGTAGTGCATTTATACCGAGTTATAGGATACCCTGGTATCGCAGATTTAACTCTGGAGGGTATAGGTGTTTTTGTGCGCCGGCATTATAAGTTCGAGGGTTGGATCTAGTGTTACCGTTGTGGCTGTGTGCCTTTCTAGTCCAATGATTAAGAGCCCTTGTTTTATACGAGTCCCGGTCGGTCGTAACAGTCTTATCTCAATATTCTTGGTGTTTCTATTTCTTCTGACCTTTTTTTGAAAGAACATATTTCAACTGTTGCTACTGCAACTTCCCAGAAGTAAGGTCTGTTAATCTGTCTCTGTGGGTTCTTCACCCCCGCACAGCTTCTTGCTCTGTACAGGGGCACATTGTGCCCATGTATTGAGTATTGTTCGCATATGTCGGGTGGTTCCACCCATACCGCACTTCTCGACATGGTAAGAGTCAAAAGCATTTTGTCTCTCCTCTTAAAAATTCCCGACAATCTTACTCTACACACTTGAATATTGCATATTTCACACTTTTCTACCGCTATTACAATATTCAGTGTTCTTCACAGTTTCCTCAGTTCATATCTCCTCTCTTACCGATATTTGGGAGCACCCGCCTTTCAACACTTCCCCACCGCTATTCTGTCCAACTCTTTTATCCAAGAGGGAACTGGTTTTCTCTGTTCTTCTTCTACTCAACAAGTATGTTCTGGAACTCTCTCCCTCAATCTGTCTTTCCCTCATCCTATGACTTACACTGCTACAATCTCCGCTTGTCCAGACATTTTGACTCCAACGTACCTTGAATTTGGCTCTCTATCACACATTCTACTTGCGGGGGGGGGGGGGGGGGGGCGCACTTATCACAGGAAATCTTTGCCTTTTGTCTCCTTTATACACGCTATCATCATGGCTAATTCCCCAACCACCACCATCAGTTCCACCATCTTTGTCCACTTCCACTACTGCCATAACCATTACCATAATCACCACCACTATCTCTTATTATCATCTCTCACCAATGCCATAACCACAACCTCCATTATCACTATCATTAACACCATCCCTATCCCTACTACCATTATCACCACCACCACCACCACCATACTTTCCCCCACCTCTACCCCACTACAACCACTTTAATCACTACCACCATAAATACCATTCCCATCCCTCCTACCACCACCATAAACACCATCACTATCCCCACCCCCACCATAAACACCATCCCCATCACTACTACCACCATTACCACCACCACCACCACTATAAACGCCATCTCCATCCCCACCACCACCATCATCATAACCACCACCACCAAAAACACCATCCCCACCCCCACCGTTACCACCACCACCACCACCATAAACACCATCCCCATCACCACTACCACCATTATCACCACCACCACCACCACAAACCTTAACGTCTTACTTCGACCAAAAACACACCGCCACAACGCAACCCTTTCTTACCACCACTACACGAGGCGTAATTAAAGACCAGCGGAAAGATGGACGCTGTTTTATGGGCAAATCTTCAAACCGTGAAGTATTTTTAGGGCCTGTGGGTTTTTACTTCAAGTTGATATTATATGCAGGTTTTCGTGTTTTGTTTGTTGGCGTTTCTTTCTTCCCTGCCGATGTCCTTAATTTAATATTTGGTATGTTTTTTGTTTATGTTTTGTATTTTTGCTTGTTGCAGACATTAACCCCTGCAGCACGATAACGCGTTTTTAGCTTTGATTCTGGTAGTATTTCGACGATTATATGCAGTTTAAGAAGTTATTTGATTCAGGGCGTTGATTGAGATCTTAATTTTACCCTTTTGAGTCCAGAGGTAGACTATAAGCTAACGATAACCGTCTAATGGTAACCACGATATGATGATGATTACGTCATCGTGATACACACGTTAAAATGACTCTGGGTATGTAGGTACAACTTTATTAACGGTCTTGCTAGCGTAATGGTTAGTGTGCGGAATTTCAGTGTGAGTATCCTAGGTTTGCATCCTAGGAGTACCACATGTATTAATTAGTTTATTTGATTGAATTAATTAGGGTTATTTGTAAGTTAATTGGTGGGTTGGTGATAATATTAATGTCACCATTTGTGGCGTTCCTACATGGCTTGGATTTATTTCCTGTACTGACAGTTTATATGCTGTTGTTTGCATGTTTTCTTTCTTTTGTTGTATGGATTTACCTGTTAGTTAACGGAGGAAGTTCCCCTTCCTGCCATAATTTCCACTGATTGTCCTTTTTCCTATTACCCTCTTCCCCTGTCCCTCCTTCCTTGGTGTAATTGTTAGTATAATACCAACGGTGATTATCCTACCATACAGAGCGGGGTGGGTTTGTCAGGATGGCGATTTTGTTTGTTTGTCGGTCCTTTATGTCTGTTTATTTATCTTATCGTGTGTTTGTTTGGCTGGTTGTATATCTGTTTCTCTGTCTATCTGTCTCTCTTGTTTCTGTCTACCTGTTTGTCTTGTCTCTGTCCAGCTGTTTTTTTTCTCTCTGTCCAGCTGTCTTTCTTGTCTGTATATCTGTCTTGCTTTTCTGTCTATCTGTCTTTCTTGTCTGTCTATCTGTCATTCTTGTCTGTCTATCTGTTTGTTTTTGTCTGTATATATGTTTGTCTTGCCTCTGTCTATCTATCTTTCTTGTCCTTGTCTATATATATTTTTTGTCTGTCTATCTGTCTGTCTTGTCTGTTTCCCTGTGTTTCTTGTCTGTCCATCTGTGTTTCTTGTCTGTCCATCTGTGTTTCTTGTCTGTCCAGCTGTCTTTCTTGTCTGTCCAGCTGTCTTTCTTGTCTGTCTATCTGTCTTTTTTGTCTGTCTATCTGTCGTTCGTGTCTGTCTATCTGTCTTTCTTGTCTGTCTATCTGTCTTTCTTGTCTGTCTATCTGTCTTTCTTGTCTGTCTATCTGTCTTTTTTGTCTGTCTGTCTGTCTTGTCTGTCTATCTGTCTTTCTTGTCTGTCCATCTGTCTTTCTTGTCTGTCTATCTGTCGTTCGTGTCTGTCTACTTGTAACAAATTGTACTTGCAACAAAAGAAGAATTGATAGAGAAATTGAATGTTGGTGATGAATTCAGTAACAGCGACCATCGTACGATAACTTTAACTTTAAAGTTTACTAGTAACGAACCAAATAGTAGCATCGAAAAAGTCCCTCATTTCAAGAAAGCAAACTTCCATAAACTTAGAGCTATGTTTAAAGAAACTGACTGGAGCTTTTTAATTAACAATAACGACATAAATACATCTTGGAAGTTATTCGAAACCACTTACCTAAAAGCAGTGCAAGACTGCATACCATCGAAAATACGGCGTCCAGGCCATAATAATAAGCCCAAATGGTGGAATAAAGATATTTCAAACTGCCTGCTTGCTAAAAAATGTGCTAATGATAGATTAAAATCCTCACAAAATGACGAAGAACGGGTGAAATTTGTAGAGCTACGACGCAAAGCCAAAAAGTTAATTAAGCAAAGTAAAAAGACCTTAGAGTTACATATTGCAAATCAAAGCAAAACAAACCCGAAATAATTCTATAGTTATATCAGAAAGAAAAAAGTAGTTACTTCAACTGTTGGACCGTTAGTCGATGAAAATGGAGAATACACCAAAGACGAAGTACAAATGAGTAATGCCCTCAATACCTTCTTTGCATCAGTTTTTACAACAGAAGACCTCAGTGATATCCCTACACCATCGCCGATTCAGATTGATAATTCAGATGTTCTAAGCAATATCACCGTTACAGAGAGAGAAGTATTGAATTGTTTAGATAAACTCAAGGTCAATAAATCGCCTGGACCTGATACAATCTCGCCTTGAGTTCTAAAGGAAGCTAAGGATGAGCTCTCCAAACCACTGACATTACTATTCAATAAATCCTTGCAGTCTGGAACTATGCCTGATCAGTGGAAGCTAGCCAACGTAACACCGATATTAAAAAAAGGCAGCAAATCCCTACCCAGTAACTATCGTCTAATTAGCTTAACCTCAGTTGTATGTAAAATGCTAGAAACGGTCATACGAGACAGACTCGTAAATCACTTAGAGGAAAATAACATACTTAAAGATACTCAACACGGCTTTCGTAAAAAACGTTCCTGTTTAACAAACCTCTTAGACTTCTTCCACGATATCCTCAACCTCTACGATGAGAGTAAAGCTGTAGATATTATATACCTTGATTTTCAAAAGGCCTTTGACAAAGTTCCCCACAAACGTGTACTGCTAAAACTAAAAGCGCATGGAATACAAGACGGTGTGTTGAAATGGATAGAAAATTGGCTCAGCAACAGAAAGCAAAGAGTAGTCATAAACGGTAAGGCATGTAAATGGACCAATGTAAGTAGCGGGGTACCCCAGGGATCGGTACTAGGACCAATTATCTTTCTAATTTACATCAACGACATAGATGAGGGTCTCACCTGTACAATCTCAAAATTTGCTGACGATACAATAATTGCAAATAGCGTACTCTCAAAAGAACAAGTTGACAATATGCAACACAATCTAGATAAATTGTCATGTTGGGCTCAAATTTGGCAAATGAGTTTCAATGCGGATAAATGTAAAATAGTACATATCGGATACCTAAATGAGAAAGCAAACATTCGATGAATGGCACTCAGCTTAAGAATGTAAACAGAGAAACCGATCTGGGAGTAACAATATCGAGTAACCTAAAACCGAGTCAACAATGTTCAGAAGTTGTTAAGAAGGCAAACAAAATAATTGGCTTTATAGGCAGGTCATTTGAGCATTAATCCAAAGAAGTTATCCTAACCCTTTACAATTCCTTAGTCCGCCCTCTTCTGGAATACTGCGTTCAATCCTGGTGCCCTTATTACCAAAAAGATATAAACAAGCTAGAACGAGTTCAACGTAGAGTTACCAAAATTATACCTAGCCTAAAAAGCAAACCATACGAAGAGCTTCTTAGAGAATTAAATCTATTTCCTTTAACCCAGCGCATATTAAGAGGTGACTTAATTCAAGTGTTCAAAATCATCAAAGGCATCGACAATATGAACTGTAGTAAGTACTTCACTATCGACCAATCTAATTACACGCGGGGAAACGGTTGCAAAATTATTGGTAAATCTTTTAACTCGCACGAATCTAAGAATTTCTTCTTCAATCGAGTTGTCAACTTGTGAAATGGGCTTCCCCGAAACGTTATAGACTGCATCACCATTGATTCATTTAAACTCCGCCTAGACAAATATCTCGCATCAAACCCGCGACTGACAGCGTTTGTAAATGAATAACTTTATTTTATCCCCCCCTCAGTTACTAACCCATCTGTCCTCTACTAACTTCGTAATCATGCCACGGACATTAGTTCCAGGGCAGTAATTCCCTTTCCAATGTTCCCTTACCCACTCTAAACCACTGTTTGGACACTTGATCCTCAGTGTTTTGGAGGACAAGCAACCTAGAAGGGTCACTAGATCTGTTGTTGCTTGATTTCCTTTGTACTCCTTTGTACTCCTTTGTACTCCTTTGTCTATCTGTCTTTCTTGTCTGTCTATCTGTCTTTCTTGTCTGTCTATCTGTCGTTCGTGTCTGTCTATCTGTCGTTTGTGTCTGTCTATCTGTCGTTCGTGTCTGTCTATCTGTCTTTCTTGTCTGTCCAGCTGTCTTTCTTTTTTTTTTCTTTTTTTATTTTTTATTTTTTTCTATATTCCAACTTACTTCCTCTCGGGCATAGGCTGAGAGCCTTAACATTCACCGCTTTACAATGAACAGTGAAGCCCGTGAGGTCTTGTTCCAGTCTAAGGAGTGAGACATGTGAAGCACGTAGAGTACAACGAGCACCTGCCATCTTGCCTTCACATGAGGCACGGTGCTCACTCATGGCCCGAAACGACCCCATCTCTGAAGCCACTTCGTTCCCGTGCTTCACTGTCTTCACACTCGGACTCTCACACTTGCACACACACAACGCCACCTGTTGAGCAGATAACTCACCAGGCATTGCACCCCTATAGCATATTTTGAATACGGGAATATTCATACAGTGCTATTTAATCAGGGAACAATGAGGGTATTTTATTGACGTTTCGGTGGGCTTGTGGTAATGCACTGATACCAGGTACAGCACAAATTCCATCCCAATAATATCTTCCCATTGATACATCGGGATTTGAACCCGGGACCTTTGGATTACCAGGCCAGTGGCAAGACCACTCCACCACACCTCCCCTATCTATCTGTATCTGTCTTTCTTGTCTGTCTTGTCTGTCTATCTGTCTTTCTTGTCTGTCCATCTGTCTTTCTTGCCTGTCTATCTGTCTTCCTTGTCTGTCTATCTGTCGTTCGTGTCTGTCTATCTGTCTTTCTTGTCTGTCTATCTGTCTTTCTTGTCTGCCTATCTGTCTTTCTTGTCTGTCTATCTGTCTTTCTTGTCTGTCTGTCTGCCTTGTCTGTCTATCTGTCTTTCTTGTCTGTCCATCTGTCTTTCTTGTCTGTCTATCTGTTTGTCATATCTGTCTATCTGTCTTTCTTGTTGTCTGTCTATCTGTCTTTCTTGTCTGTCTATCTGTCTTTCTTGTCTGTCTATCTGTTTGTCTTGTGTGTCTATCTGTCTTTCTTGTTTGTCCATCTGTCTTTCTTGTCTGTCTATCTGTTTGTCATGTCTGTCTATCTGTCTTTCTTGTCTGTCTATCTGTTTGTCATGTCTGTCTATCTGTCTTTCTTGTCTGTCTATCTGTCTTTCTTGTCTGTTTATCTGTCTTTCTTGTCTGTCTATCTGTCGTTCGTGTCTGTCTATCTGTCGTTCGTGTCTGTCTATCTGTCGTTCGTGTCTGTCTATCTGTCTTTCTTGTCTGTCTATCTGTCTTTCTTGTCTGTCTATCTGTCGTTCATGTATGTCTATCTGTCTTTCTTGTCTGTCTATCTATTTGTCATGTATGTCTATCTGTCTTTCTTGTCTGTCTATCTGTCTTTTCTGTCTGTCTTTCTTGTCTGTCTATCTGTCTTTCTTGTCTGTCTATCTGTCTTTCTTGTCTGTCTATCTGTCTTTGTTGTCTGTCTATCTGTCTTTCTTGTTTGTCTATCTGTCTTTCTTGTCTGTCTATCTGTCTTTCTTGTCTGTCTATCTGTCTTTTCTGTCTGTCTTTCTTGTCTGTCTATCTGTCTTTCTTGTCTGTCTATCTGTCTTGCTAGTCTGTCTATCTGTCTTTCTTGTATGTCTATCTGTCTTTCTTGTCTGTCTTTCTGTCTTTCTTCTCTGTCTATCTGTCTTTCTTCTCTGTCTATCTTGTCTGTCTATCTGTTTGTCTTGTCTGTCTATCTGTCTTTCTTGTCTGTCTTTCTGTCTTTCTTCTCTGTCTATCTGTGTTTCTTCTCTGTCTATCTGTCCTTCTTGTCTTTTGTGTTGTCTTTTTTGTCCCTGTCTATCTGTCTTTGTTATCTCTGTTGATCTGTCTTTCTTGTCCCTGTCTATCTATTTGTTCTTGTCTCTCATGTCTATCTGCATGTGTTGTCTCTGTCTATCTGATTTTCTTGTCTCAGTCTGTCTTGTCTTTGTCTATCTGTATGCCTTGCCTCTGGGTATCTGCCTTTTTTGTCTCTGTCTTTCTTGCCTTAGTCTGTCTTGTCCCTAGCTATCTGTCTTTCTTGTCTGTCTATCTGTTTTTCTTGTCTGTCTATCTGTTTTTTGTTTTGTCTTTGTCTAGCCGTCTTTCTTGTCTCTGTCTATCTGTTTTTGTCTCGCTTCTGTCTTTCTTGTCTTTGTTTACCTATTTTTCTTGTTTGTCTGTATGTCTTTCTTGTTTGTCTGTCTGTCTTTCTTGTGTCTGACTTGTCTATTTTTCTATCTGTTCTTAGTTTACCTGTCTGTCTTGTCCCCATCTATATGTTTGTCTTGTCTGCCTGTCTGTTTCTCTTATATGTCTGTTTGTCTGTCAGTCTGTCGATGTTTCACTCTGTCTGTCCAAAACTTCCAGACGGTGTGATGGATGCTCAGGAAACTTTGATTGTATATCCAATGGAGGCGATTGTATTTAATTATCCCCATGTTTAGCCATATTAGTTTTGACAACGTTAATTTAGCTTGATAGAGGTCTAGGGAACCAACTAAAAAAACAAAAAACCTTAATAATGATCTACTACCTGTAAATTATGTTGTCTATTTACCTCTTCACATATTATCCTCACATCTTTCCATCACTTGCTCTTACTGTATACTGCTGTTCAGTATCTTAGTAACGTGAAATCCTTAATATTCTCTGTATGTTCCTTTGTCAGACTGTTTCTCTTTATTCGTTGTCCTTAGTTTGTTGCTTAAGTGAAATAATCCTTCCTATATTTTGTTGTATAGTGTTCCTTTATTCCACCGTTTTGTCTGTGTGTATGTGTAATTATCCGCGTCTATATATATCTAGTTATCTATTGAACTATCTAACTATACAATCTTTCTATCTCTCCGCGTCTTTCCTTCCTTGTCCGAGTGTCTTATCAACGTCTTCCCTCATAATTTATGTTTATCTCTGTTCCCCTTTATCCTTCTACGTTCACCTGTTATCGTTCTTGGTTTGCCTTTATTTGTATTATGCTTATTACCTCTCTCTCTCTCTCTCTCTCTCTCTCTCTCTCTCTCTCTCTCTCTCTCTCTCTCTCTCTCTCTCTCTAAATTGCACAAGTTGTTTATTAACCTTAATTGTAGAGTATCTAAAAGAACTATAACGACATAAAAATGATGAAGAAACAAAAACTTTGCTATATCTATTTGATTAGCAAATCTAATTTTGACCCGGGTATTTGTCTTGTAGTGTGTACAATTTTGAAATTATTTACTTTGTTTTCATATTATTACTGTAACAGCTTTCGAGTTTAAGCTTGATGTGCCTTTAAGAGAGATACCTCTTACAAGGTTCAGCCAATGTAATGTTAATTTTTTATTGTGATTATCATGTGTATGTTCTACTGGCTAAATAAAAAGTGGCAATTCAATTCAATTAAATTCTCTCTCTCTCTCTCTCTCTCTTTCTTAGTTTGCCTTTATTTGTGTCAAGCTTATTCGTCCGTCTCTCTCTCTCTCTCTCTCTCTCACATTTATCTTGCTCCCTCCCTCCTCCTCCACCTCTACGATGAGAGTAAAGCTGTAGATATTATATACCTTGATTTTCAAAAGGCCTTTGACAAAGTTCCCCACAAACGTTTACTGCTAAAACTAAAAGCGCATGGAATACAAGACGGTGTGTTGAAATGGATAGCAAATTGGCTCAGCGACAGAAAGCAAAGAGTAGTCATAAACGGTAAGGCATCTAAATGGACCAATGTAAGTAGCAGGGTACCCCAGGGATCGGTACTAGGACCAATTATCTTTCTAATTTACATCAACGACATAGATGAGGGTCACACCTGTACAATCTTAAAATTTGCTGACGATAAAAAATTGCAAATATCGTACTCTCAAAAGAACAAGTTGACGATATGCAACACAATCTAGATAAATTGTCATGTTGGGCCCAAATTTGGCAAATGGGTTTCAATGCGGATAAATGTAAAGTACTACATGTCGGATACCTAAATGAGAAAGCAAACTATTCGATGAATGGCACTCAGCTTAAGAATGTAAACAGAGAAACCGATCTGGGAGTAACAATATCGAGTACCCTAAAACCGAGTCAACAATGTTCAGAAGTTGTTAAGAAGGCAAACAAAATAATTGGCTTTATAGGCAGGTCATTTGAGCATAAATCCAAAGAAGTTATCCTAGCCCATTACAATTCCTTAGTCCGCCCTCTTCTGGAATACTGCGTTCAATCCTGGTGCCCTTATTACCAAAAAGATATAAACAAGCTAGAACGAGTTCAACGTAGAGTTACCAAAATGATACCTAGCCTAAAGAACAAACCATACGAAGAGCGTCTTAGAGAATTAAATCTATTTCCTTTAACCCAGCGCAGATTAAGAGGTGACTTAATTCAAGTTTTCAAAATCATCAAAGGCATCGACAATATGAACTGTAGTAAGTACTTCACTATCGACCAATCTAATTACACGCGGGGAAACGGTTGCAAAATTATTGGTAAATCTTTTAACTCACACGAATCTAAGAATTTCTTCTTCAATCGAGTTGTCAACTTGTGGAATGGGCTTCCCCGAAACGTTATAGACTGTATCACCGTTGATTCATTTAAACTCCGCCTAGACAAATAGCTCGCATCAAACCCGCGACTGACTGCGTTTGTAAATGAATAACTTTATTTTATCCCCCCCCTCAGTTACTAACCCATCTGTCCCCTACTAACTTCCTAATCCTGCCACGGACATTAGTTCCAGGGCAGTAATTCCCTTTCCAATGTTCCCTTACCCACTCTAAACCACTGTTTGGACACTTGATCCTCAGTGTTTTGGAGGACAAGCAACCTAGAAGGGTCACTAGATTTGTTGTTGCTTGATTTCCTTTGTACTCCTTTGTACTCCTTTGTACTCCTCGTTTTCTCCTCCCCTCCTCCCCTGGGACTCATACTTCACACATAATTTATGATACACACACACACACACACACACACACACACACACACACATACACACACGCACACCACTACACATAGACAAACACACACACGTACATGCATATCTCTCGTAATATATATATATATACATATATATATATATATATACATATATATATATATATATATATATATATATGGAGGTAAAATCACAAATACGTGTGATCAAATTGTGTAGTAAAACGTTTCAATTCTTCTAACGAGTTTTACTATATATATATATATATATATATATATATATATATATATATATATATTGCCCATCCAATTAACTGTTATGATACTTCAAGGTATATGTAACAATAGCTCGCTAACGAGATATACTGTATAACAAAATACATACCACGGTAGGTAGCATATTGGAAAACATGATACAAACCAAACAATTAAAGCAAGTCAGATTACAATATAGATAACAATATATATAACAAGATAGTTGCTATGATAGATACTAAGATAAATAACAAGACAGATAAGATAAATATGTAGATATATAACAATATGGATAAGAAGACAGATAACATGATAACTAACAAGTTACATATCAAGTATGTATCAAGTATGATACAATGATTAATGACAAGATATATATGAAGATGTATAACAAGATAGTTGCGGTGATAGATACCAAGATATATAACAAGACAGATAGACCTAAATAACAAGATAAATATGAAGATTGATAACAAGATAACTAACAAGATACATATAAAAATATATACCATTGTAGATAACAAGATAACTAACAAGAAAGATACGCAGATAGATAACATGATAACTGACAAGATACATACCAAGATATATACCACAACAGAAAAAAATAGAAAACGAAACAAGATACATACCAAAATATATACGAAGCTAGATAACAAGATAACTAACAAGATAGATACGCAGACAGATAACAATATGGCAACAATATATATACCAAGATATATACCAAAATAGATAACAGATAACTAACAAGAAGATACCAAGATATACATCAAGATAGATAAACAGAAAAATACTAGGATATATGCCAAGATAGATAACAAGATAGATATCAAGACATAAATCAAGATATATATCAATATACATAGAAAAATAACTAATAAGATAGATACCAAGATAACTAACAATATACATACAAAGATATACACCAAGATAGATACCAAGATAACTAACAAGATAGATACCAACATATATACCAAGATAGATAACAAGATATATACATCAAGATAGATAACAAGATTGATACCAAGATAGATACCAAGATATACATCAAGATATATAACAAGATAGATAACAAGTCAGATACCAAGATATATATCAAGATAGATAACAACATAAATAACAAGATATATACCAAGATAGATACCAAGATATATACCAAGATATATACCAAGATAGATAACAAGATAGAAAACAAGATAGATAACAAGCTATACACCATGATAGATACTAAACTATAAACAAAGATAGATACCAAGATAACTAACAAGATAGATAAGCAAATATAAGCAAATGGGCAACCCCCACTCTCCAACAATGACCCCGCTACAACACAACACGGAGCTAATGGCGGGGCATATGTCTTGTCCGGGGTTTTTATATCGGGGTTGCTGTGAAAAGAGAGAGAGAGAGAGAGAGAGAGAGAGAGAGAGAGAGAGAGAGAGAGAGAGAGAGAGAGAGAGAGAGAGAGAGAGAGAGAGAGAGAGAGAGAGAGAGAGAGAGAGAGAGAGAGAGTACAAAGGAAATCAAAGGAGTACAAAGGAAATCAAGCAACAACAGATCTAGTGACCCTTCTAGGTTGCTTGTCCTCCAAAACACTGAGGATCAAGTGTCCAAACAGTGGTTTAGAGTGGGTAAGGGAACATTGGAAAGGGAATTACTGCCCTGGAACTAATGTCCGAGAGAGAGAGAGAGAGAGAGAGAGAGGTAGGTATATCAGAAAAAGTTAGAGGTGTAAATTCGAGTGAGGTATAGAACAGGGAGAGATAAAGAGAGAGAGAGAGAGAGAGAGAGAGAGAGAGAGAGAGAGAGAGAGAGAGAGAGAGAGTGAGAGAGAGATTTACATAGATACACTAACCACACAGACTTTACGATCCCAGCGAGGTGGTCAGGACTTAATTCTAGTAGAGATAGCTAGCCCGAGAGTAAGGTACAGTGGAAGGAAAGGATAGCAAAGAAGAGAGAGAGAGAGAGGATAAGTTACAAGTTAACATGAAGGTATGGACAGAGGGGGCGAGGGTTGTGGAGTGCACGTAGATGGTTTGTGGTCAAGTTAACATGAAGGTATGGCCAGAGGGGGCGAGGGTTGTGGAGTGCACGTAGATGGTTTGTGGTCTAGTTAAAATTAAGGTATGGACAGAGGGGGCGAGGGTTGTGGAATGCACGTAGATGGTTTGTGGTCTAGTTAACATGAAGGTATGGACAGAGGGGGCGAGGGTTGTGGAGTGCACGTAGATGGTTTGTGGTCTAGTTAACATGAAGGTATGGACAGAGGGGGCGAGGGTTGTGGAGTGCACGTAGATGGTTTGTGGTCTAGTTAACATGAAGGTATGGACAGAGGGGGGGCGAGGGTTGTGGAGTGCACGTAGATGGTTTGTGGTCTAGTTAACATGAAGGTATGGACAGAGGGGGCGAGGGTTGTGGAGTGCACGTAGATGGTTTGTGGTCTAGTTAACATGAAGGTATGGACAGAGGGGGCGAGGGTTGTGGAGTGCACGTAGATGGTTTAGGGTCTAGTTAACATGAAGGTATGGAGAGAGGGGCGAGGGTTGTGGAGTGCACGTAGATGGTTTGTGGTCTAGTTAACATGAAGGTATGGACAGAGGGGGCGAGGGTTGTGGAGTGCACGTGGATGGTTTGTGGTCTAGTTAACATGAAGGTATGGACAGAGGGGGCGAGGGTTGTGGAGTGCACGTAGATGGTTTGTGGTCTAGTTAACATGAAGGTATGGACAGAGGGGGCGAGGGTTGTGGAGTGCACGTAGATGGTTTGTGGTCTAGTTAACATGAAGGTATGGACAGAGGGGGCGAGGGTTGTGGAGTGCACGTAGATGGTTTATGGTCTAGTTAACATGAAGGTATGGACAGAGGGGGCGAGGGTTGTGGAGTGCACGTAGATGGTTTGTGGTCTACTGTAGTTTTATGTACACAGTTAAGGGGGTAGTGCTTGGTGTTTGGCCTACTGTATATATATATATTTTTTTTTTAATTTTCTCGCTGACCTCCATCAAACTTAAAAAGATACCTCCTAGACCCCCTTTCAATATTAATTTGTACATGTTTCGGTAGAAAAATGTCACTGCCAAAGGTCGATTCCTTCTGAAATTTCAGGATCGCTATCGCTTGCCAGGAAAAAATCGCACCTAAATGTCACGAAACGTCTTAATATTGACAAATAATTAAGGCGAAAGGTCTCAAAATCGCCAAACTAACGGAACGAACGTCTTATAATCCTAAAACTATTGTGCTTAACATGGGGGAGAAGGAGGTCCATGAAAAGCGAGTAGTACCCCCTTAAGGGTTTTTAGGCTAGACTGCACTTTACCTCGGCGCTATTCTCCGTGTGTTTGCCCTTGAGAGTCTGTGGTTAGTACTGGGAGGTTACCACAGGGTTCCCTTCCTTAAGTCGGTATCACACGAGCGCTTTTTCACTCAACATTTATCCTCAACACTGGTCTGGCAGCTTATGAGGTCAACGTATAAAATATTTCGGTGACCTAAATTCATCATACAAGAGTCTAGTTACCGATACCAGTGCAAAATATTCAAGAAATGTTGCCAGAAAATGTTGATCATGGAATGTTGACTATAAAAGCTCTCGTGTGATACTGGTTTTACAATACGTCAGATATGTTCAACACTCCAGGTCTCTAATTACTGCTGGGTGAACAGAGGCATTGGGTTATTTTGGTTATGAGCCAAACAGACTAACCTACTGTATATGCCACAGTTTTATGCATAGATTGATAAATATAGATATAAATGAATAGATAAATAAATAAATAAATATATATATACAGTATATGTATATATATATATATATATATATATATATATATATATATATATATATATATATATATATATATATATGTATATATATATATATATTAATAGATAGATAGATATAGATAGATAGATAAGACAGATAAGTAGAGAAAGTGGTTGAACAATTATAAAGAGAGAATGATATAGTGAAACCAATAAAATACTTATATACAATAAGATGTTAGAATAAACATAAACGTAAACTCGAGATTGAAATTTAGTGCTCAGAATAAATCATCTACGAGATAAAGAAAGAGGATGATTAATGCTCTCTCTCTCTCTCTCTCTCTCTCTCTCTCTCTCTCTCTCTCTCTCTCTCTCATGCCCTTAGGTGTTCATATCGATTACTTGATGGAATGGTCAAGGGGGAGTTGAGAGAGAGAGAGAGAGAGAGAGAGAGAGAGAGAGAGAGAGGTCATGAAGATAGTCATGTTATTGGCCTACATCCTATCGTAATTCATATTGAGGTGATGATAATGTAGTACTGTATTAGATATATGAATGGATAGATGAATATATAGATACATATTGATCAATAGATAGATAAATAGAGAGATAGATAGATACATAGATGGACTCAGACTCAGACTCCATACTGTATTCCATAAATAGCCATACATAATTACATATAACGTTATACATTATGTAGGCTACAATTGGTCAAATTACCGAGTTGGTTCGTGGTTTAGAACATAATTATAATATCCTGGAATTAATGGCGTCAATATAATTTTCTATTAAGCTTGAAATGTCATAAGTAGTTATTAGATAATAGTTTCTACTTCTTTATTCATAAATAAACTATCATATATATGTTCAAAAGACATTTACATAACAAAATTCAAGGCTTCTTCAAATGCTTGGCAACAAATTTATGATTATTGTCATTAACCAGCCATATCACATGCTCTATGATTATTGTCATTAACCAGCCATATCACATGCTCTATGATTATTGTCATTAACCAGCCATATCACATTCTCTATGATTATTGTCATTAACCAGCCATATCACATGTTCTATGATTATTGTCATTAACCAGCCATATCACATGCTCTATGATTATTGTCATTAACCAGCCATATCACATGCTCTATGATTATTGTCATTAACCAGCCATATCACATGCTCTATGATTATTGTCATTAACCAGCCATATCACATGCTCTATGATTATTGTCATTAACCAGCCATATCACATGCTCTATGATTATTGTCATTAACCAGCCATATCACATGCTCTATGATTTATCTCCCAGTATTTTTATTTTTACTATTTTCGTTATTGCCTTGGTGTAGCCTATTGCAAATTGTATTTAGGGGGGTCACCGGCATTTTTTTTATCTTTCTCTCCTTTTCTCTCTTTCCCTGGCTTGCATACATTCGGCCCAATTCAGCCAACTGTTTAAGACGTTTATCCCCATCCAGGTGTCGGTTTCTTCCTGGCGAGCGATAGCGAGCTAGCATTGTATGGAGAAATCCGGCCTCGCTGGAGACATTTTTCTATCAAAAAATGTACAAATCTAGCTTGCTTTCAAAACAAAAATATATACAGTATATGCTGGCTCGCTACCGCTCGCCAGGAAAATATTGACACCTGGATGGGGGTAAACGTCTTAAAACAGTAGGCTGAATGGGGCCGAATGGATACAAGCCAAAGGGAGAGGGATATAAAGAGAAAACAAGCGAGGTGGGCTCCCTTAATAGAAGTTTACCTCTCTTATTATAAAAAGCATAACTCTGAGCCGTCGGAACTTAAACAGCAACTTTGAAATAATTGAATAAAAACAATAGTATCTACATTTGAAAATGTTCTTAAAATAGTTAAAATAATTGTAGAATTTGTTTCGAGATCTAATGATGTCCTTGTCATTATTATAATTATTATCTAGAATAATAAACCCTAGGTACCGGTATTTATGTTCATTAGCAGTATTTAATGTTTTATTATATAGCTAGCCTTATCTTTGGCTCAATATTAGTATCATTATCACATATAAAGTACATACTTAGTGATTTACTAGTATTTATCTGCATATCAAAATTTGTGCTTCAAGTTCTAGGACGTATAATAAAAGTTGTAATCCTGTTGATGAAGGTGCTAAACTAACAATGTCACCGGCGTACGCTATGATATTGCTTGACTTATTACCTAAAGTACAATCGGATACCATAGCCTCTAGCCCACTCAGGAGAAATCGGGGACCACATATGTTTCTCTTTATGCAATTATAACTATCTGGAATATTTTGTGGATAGAACTTTCTTTTAAATACATAGTATATATATATATATAGTTATGTAGTTGATTTATAGAAAATTATATTGATGTTAGTTTCCAGATATACACTTCCATAGTTAGAAATAGGTGAAGTCCACAAGAATATTTATGAGTGGGTTAGAGAATATGGTATCCGAGTGCACCTCCTATTATACATTCACACACGGTATCCATTAATATATATATATATATATATATATATATATATATATATATATATATATATATATATATATTATATATTATATATATATATATATATATATATATATATATATATATATAATTATATATATATATATATATAAATATATATATATATATATATATATATATATATATATATACAGTAAATATATATATATATACGGTATATATATATACTGTATATACAGTATATACTGTATATATTTATATATATATATATATATATACACAGTATATATATGTAGACGGCAAAAAAAAAAAAAAAAAAAAAATATATATATATATATATATATATATATATATAGAGAGAGAGAGAGAGAGAGAGAGAATGCCTACTAAGTGTAAAATTATGATAGACTATAACTGTTACAATCCCAAATGTAGCATAGTTTATCATCATATATGACAGCTGATGAGTTCCAACATTACCCTTAATGAATAGAGTTACCAGGTATAATTATATCATTATAATTCATGGTATTCTGATGGGAGACAGAATGTAAAATATAATATCAATATTTTAGAATTTGAACTGGTCGCAAATTTATTGGTTAGGTTATCGTGAGGCATGTTGAATATCTCATTTGTCTGACAATCCAGAATACTGGGTTTGATTCCTCTGAAGTTTGAGAAGGATGGGCAGTCTCCTCAGCCCCAATATATCTATTTATTTAGTAGAAAATATATTCCTGATTCTAGTTTGTTTGCTTCTTTATGTATTTGTATTTTATTTTAGTTTATATATATTATAGTAGTCAGTGACATTTGTGACGTCTAATAGTTATCTGGAGGTACACTGTAGCACCCTGGATTACATACAATAGCCCCTGTGTACCAGGCTAGGGAACTCACCCATCACAGCCTGTAGAGAGAATAACACAGCGATAAACTAAGCAGCAATCATGTTTTTTTAAAGTGCGGCCAGTGCGAAGGATTTTGCTTCAATTCTGACAAAATTCTATATATTTACCATAAAACGCAATATTACTGTTCCATATGCATATATTTTACTTGTATAATGAATATGTGAATATTGAAGAACCAGAAAATAGGTGTAAACTGGAAATATCGAGCGAAAAACTGAATATCTGTAACAGGACTGGTGGGAGGGAGGTGGGAGGGGCCGCGACACAGGTCGACCCTATCGGACATCTCTTGAAGTACTGGAATGACATGGCCATCTCTCGTGCATGTAGGAGGGTGGAGGAAGGTAGTGGGAGTGTAAAGGAGGGTGACTAAACATATTTCAGGTGGGAGGGAGGATTTATAGAGAGTGGGGGAGGAAAAATATAGGATAAAGGAGGAGAGGGGAAGTGGAGGGAGAAAGGGGGGGGGGGGAGCCGGGGGGCAAGGAGAAGGAGGGAGAGGGGTAAGACATAATATTATGTAAGGGGAGGATAGGAGGTGGTGGTAAGGAGACATACCACTTAATCACATATTGCATCCATTTCACCAGCTCTGGGGCATTTATTGTGTTTTATTTTGTAAGGGCAATCTTTCAGGAAGGAGCTTCACATTCTCCTAGTGGAACATTCCAGAAGGAGTGTCGCAGCTGTTTATAGGTTGTTTTTATATTAACATGGAAGTCTTATAGTGTGTGTTTGAGAGAGAGAGAGAGAGAGAGAGAGAGAGAGAGAGAGAGAGAGAGAGAGCCTGGCCACACATATCATACAATCCCTGCGAAGTGGCCAGGGCATAATGCTAGTAGAGATCGTAAGAAAAAGTGTAAGAAAAGGATAGCAGAGATGACAGCTCTCTTCCCACCCTCCGGCAACTTGCCGTACGTGAAATCAAGTGGAAGTGAATAACCTTGCAAGGCTCGGAAAACACCTGAAGGAATATATAGAGTAGCTAGAAATGGAAAGGAATGTTAGGCATTCACTTATTTTCTGCTCTCTTCAACTGGATACCGTGTTAATTTCTGCTAGGTTTTCTTGTCAGTAATAATGTTCTACTCCAGACCAACTCCTATGTGGAGTGAGTCTAGCCTTATATAAATGTGTCTATTAAGCCGCTGTCTATAACTTCATTAGGGACTTCAGTCAACTCACCAATTATACTGTGGACGAAGAAATTGTAAGTTATGTCTAGCTTCGCTTTCCTGCCTATTAGTATACATGTGTTTTATATTGTGGAACTCTCTTTGGCTATCTTAAATAGATTATTGGAAATTACGTTTGAGAGAGAGAGAGAGAGAGAGAGAGAGAGAGAGAGAGAGAGAGAGAGAGAGAGAGAGAGAGAGAGAGAGAGAGAGAGAGAGAGAGAGAGAGAGAGAAAGACCAAGCCCTGGGTTGAATCTTATGCGATAATAGGAACCAAATAACGACCAATTCATTAATATAATTGTTGTCAATATTATTCAACCATTAATTTCTCCCAGTGGCCCGGTCATTATATGTTATTACCTCCTTAAATATAATTAATGTAATGGTTTTCGGATATAGATAGATAGATAGATAAATAGATAGATATATAGATAGATAGATAGATAGATAGTCAGTCAGTCAGTCAATTTTTTATTTCATAAAAAGCTATACATAGTAACTTTTTACATATTTACAGATACAATTAAAATTAAAGGTAAACATTAACGCATTGTTGGTTCATGATTTTGAATGTACATAATTCTTGACTTCACTGCTTCAATGTCATTGTCTTTTAAACAATTGATACTGTATGCTGCACTTAAAATAGTATTTACTTCATTAGTTATGAACAAGCTATTAGTTACATCCACTAAACTGTTTACAAGAAATTTACAAGGATGGGCAATCATTCTATTTGCAAATCTTATTTTTATTCCAGTTAATCAAATGGTTGAAAGACATTAGGCCAGCAAGTTGACATACGTTGTGGTTTCTTTCCCAGTATTTTAGTCCTAGCATTTTCTTGATTGCCTTATGATATCCAATTGCAAATTGCTTAAAGGGAACATTACACTTTCTATTACAGTACCATAGTTCTGTTCCATACAGGCTTAAGCAGTAGCTGGTAAACTCTTCAAAACTGACTCTTGAAATGTGTTCGCAAAATGCAACTAAACTCGTTATAAAACTTATTTCTACATCTTATCAAGTCACTATCATTATTCAAATTACTATCTAAGACAAATTCAAGATACTTATGTTCATTAACATTGCTAAGCTTCTCGCCATTTAATATCATAGTGGGGACTAATAATTTAGAGTTATCAGCTCTGAAGAACATACCGTACACACTGACTTAGTAACATTAATATCAATATCTATATCATTAGCTTTTTCTAATATATTCAACCAAAATTGCAATCCTGATGACGAGGGAGCCAGTAGAACTAGGCCATCCGCGTAACCAAATACATTACTCATTTTATTACCAAGCCTGCAACCAACTTTACTTTTTGCTAAATTTGATATTAAATCATCAATATATACATTAAATAAAATAGTTGACAGTATTCCACCTTGCCTAACTCCATCCATTATCTCCCATGGTTCTGAAACAGCATCCTTATGTTTCGTTCTTACTATCTGATTTATATACAAATACAATATAGCATTTTTATACAAATACAATATAGCATTTATATACAAATACAATATAGCATTTATATACAAATACAATATAGCATTTACATACAAATACAATATAGCATTTACATACAAATACAATATAGCATTTATATACAAATACAATATAGCATTTACATACAAATACAATATAGCATTTATATACAAATACAATATAGCATTTATATACAAATACAATATAGCATTTATATACAAATACAATATAGCATTTATATACAAATACAATATAGCATTTATATACAAATACAATATAGCATTTACATACAAATACAATATAGCATTTATATACAAATACAATATAGCATTTATATACAAATACAATATAGCATTTATATACAAATACAATATAGCATTTATATACAAATACAATATAGCATTTATATACAAATACAATATAGCATTTATATACAAATACAATATAGCATTTATATACAAATACAATATAGCATTTACATACAAATACAATATAGCATTTACATACAAATACAATATAGCATTTACATACAAATTAGGAATGCCCAAATTTAAAAGTTTATCAATAAGTTTAAAATTATTTACTTTATCAAATGCTTTTCGTAAGTCTACAAAAGCTGAATATACATTTGAGTCTGACTATT
The DNA here is from genome assembly GCA_032716605.1 of Paralithodes platypus. Lineage (NCBI taxonomy): Eukaryota > Metazoa > Arthropoda > Malacostraca > Decapoda > Lithodidae > Paralithodes > Paralithodes platypus. The sequence goes on from CM064566.1 coordinate 36,934,304, forward strand.
TATAATTCAAGATAGTTTCTTTCAGGATAGCTAGATAGATTGATAGATAAATAAATAGATAGATGCATACATACATACATACATATATACATACATTCATACATACATACATACATAGGTATACTGTATAAATATAATAGGCCTAGGTAGGTTGGTATATACAAGGATAGATGTACAGATATACAGTACAGTGTATGTACTCACCTAATTGTATACATAATTTGAGCTTAAGCTGATGTCCTGTCTCTCTCTCTCTCTACATTTATAGGCAGATAGATAGTAGGGGAGGTGTGGTGGAGTGGCCATGCCATTGGACTAGTAATCCAATGGTCCCGGGTTCGAATCCTGATGTATAAATGGCAAGATATTATTGGGATGAAATTTGTGCTGTACCTAGTATCAGTGCATTACCACAAAGCCCACCGAAACGCCAACAAAATTCCCTCATTGATCCCTGATAAAATAGCAGTGTATGAATATTCCCATAATCAAAATAGGCGGTGACCGGTCAACTCAACCAGTGCCAAATCAACCAATACGGTTAGGTTAGGTTAGGTTAGGTTAGGTTAGGTTAGGTTAGGTTAGTACTATATATGTGCACTGGTTTGGTTGGTCTGGGTTAATTTGGCACTGGTTGAGAGCTACTGGTTGAAATGGTCTACTGGTTGAGATGACATGGAACCAAAATAGGCTACACGGGGGATATGCTTAGTGATCTAATTGTTCAATAGGCGGCGTTCTGAGAGTGAGTGTCCAAGTCTAGGGGGTGATACAATGAAGCACATAAAGCAAAGCAACTCAGCCTATGCCCGACAAGGAGTTGTCGGCTTTCGTAACGGCTTTCGTAAAAAACGTTCCTCTTTAACAAACCTCTTAGACTTCTTCCACGATATCCTCAACCTCTACGATGAGAGTAAAGCTGTAGATATTATATACCTTGATTTTCAAAAGGCCTTTGACAAAGTTCCCCACAAACGTTTACTGCTAAAACTAAAAGCGCATGGAATACAAGATGGTGTGTTGAAATGGATAGAAAATTGGCTCAGCGACAGAAAGCAAAGAGTAGTCATAAACGGTAAGGCATCTAATTGGACCAATGTAAGTAGCGGGGTACCCCAGGGATCGGTACTAGGACCAATTATCTTTCTAATTTACATCAACGACATAGATGAGGGTCTCACCTGTACAATCTCAAAATTTGCTGACGATACAAAAATTGCAAATAGCGTACTCTCAAAAGAACAAGTTGACAATATGCAACACAATCTAGATAAATTGTCACATTGGGCCCAAATTTGGCAAATGAGTTTCAATGCGGATAAATGTAAAGTACTACATATCGAATACCTAAATGAGAAAGCAAACTATTCGATGAATGGCACTCAGCTTAAGAATGTAAACAGAGAAACCGATCTGGGAGTAACAATATCGAGTAACCTAAAACCGAGTCAACAATGTTCAGAAGTTGTTAAGAATGCAAACAAAATCATTGGCTTTATAGGCAGGTCATTTGAGCATAAATCCAAAGACGTTATCCTAACCCTTTACAATTCCTTAGTCCGCCCTCTTCTGGAATACTGCGTTAAATGTTGGTGCCCTTATTACCAAAAAGACATAAACAAGCTAGAACGAGTTCAACGTAGAGTTACCAAAATGATACCTAGCCTAAAGAACAAACCATACGAAGAGCGTCTTAGAGAATTAAATCTATTTCCTTTAACCCAGCGCAGATTAAGAGGTGACTTATTTCAAGTGTTCAAAATCATCAAAGGCATCGACAATATGAACTGTAGTAAGTACTTCACTATCGACCAATCTAATTACACGCGGGGAAACGGTTGCAAAATTATTGGTAAATCTTTTAACTCACACGAATCTAAGAATTTCTTCTTCAATCGAGTTGTCAACTTGTGGAATGCGCTTCCCCGAGACGTTATAGACTGCAGAACCGTTGATTCATTTAAACTCCGCCTAGACAAATATCTCGCATCAAACCCGCGACTGACTGCGTTTGTAAATGAATAACTTTATTTTATCCTCCCCTCAGTTACTGACCAATATGTCCCCTTCTAACTTCCTAGTCCTGCCACGGACATTAGTTCCAGGGCAGTAGTTCCCTTTCCAATGTTCCCTTACCCACACTAAACCACTGTTTGGACACTTGATCCTCAGTGTTTTGGAGGACAAGCAGCCTAGAAGGGTCACTAGACCTATTGTTGCTTGATTTCCTTTGTACTCCTTTGAGTAGTTGGAATATATTAGAAAAAATAAACAAATAACAAATGATATAACAAGATGGTTGGATATAAATAACTAGATAGAGAGAGAGAGAGAGAGAGAGAGAGAGAGAGAGAGAGAGAGAGAGAGAGAGCGAGAGCGAGAGAGAGAGAGAGAGTGGGGCCCCCCCCCACTATTAAAAGTAATAAAGGTAATAATGCTATTGATCCATACACAACCTACATCCTGTTACAACGTAATGCCAGGCTCACGCAAGATAGATAGATTGAAGGAGAGAGAGAGAGAGAGAGAGAGAGAGAGAGAGAGAGAGAGAGAGAGAGAGAGAGAGAGAGCGAGAGAGAGAGAGAGAGAGTGGGGGGGGGGTTAAAAGTAATAAAGGTAATAATGTTATTGATCCATACACAACCTACATCCTGTTACAACGTAATGCCAGGCTCACGCAAAATAGATAGATTGAAGGAGAGAGAGAGAGAGAGCGAGAGCGAGAGAGAGAGAGAGAGAGTGGGGGGGGGTTAAATGTAATAAAGGTAATAATGCTATTGATCCATACACAACCTACATCCTGTTACAACGTAATGCCAGGCTCACGCAAGATAGATAGATTGAAGGAGAGAGAGAGAGAGAGAGAGAGATTGGGGGGGAGAGAGAGAGAGAGATTGGTTGCATATAATGTTAAGTAATGAGAGGTCCCATGTGAGTATGGAACTTAAGGTGATAAATATTTGCTCTATAGCTTCCTTAATTCGAAAAAAGAAAAAACATTGTGTTGATTATACTTATCACCACAGAATGTTGCTTCTATCATGGTGTCATTATTTATAAGTTTGCATGCAGTACCATTCACTATCATGGTGTCATTATTTATAAGTTTGCATGCAGTACCATTCACTATCATGGTGTCATTATTTATAAGTTTGCATGCAGTACCATTCACTATCATGGTGTCATTATTTATAAGTTTGCATGCAGTACCATTCACTATCATGGTGTCATTATTTATAAGTGTGCATGCAGTACCATTCACTAACTGTATCCTTTTATTCTCCACAGGTAAGATGTGGGCTAATGGGGGTCACCGGCTTTTTTTCTCTCCTTTTCTGTCTCCTTTTTTCTCTGGGTTATATCCATTCGGCCCCATTCAGCCAACTGTTTTAAGATGTTTATCCCTATCCAGGTGTCGATTTTTCCCTGGCGAGCGATAGCGAGCCCGCATTGTATGGGGAAATCCGGCTTCGCCGGAGAAATTTTTCTATCGAAAAATGTACAAGTTTAGCCTGCTGTCAGAAATTTTGTTTTTATTTGTTGGCTCACTACCGCTCCCCAGGAAAATATCGACACCTGGATGGGGATAAACGTCTTGAAACAGTAGGCTGAATGGGACCGAATGGAGACAGGCCAAAGAGAGAGGGAGAGAAAGAGAAAAAAGCGAGGTGGGCTCAGGTGTTTACGTCAGGGACAGAGCTGAGTGAGTACACTGTTTATAGGCTTTGTTTTCCTCTACCGGAACATTTAATTAGTTTACCTTTGATTTCTCGATATTTAATGTACGAATATGAATCTCCGCTGTCTCTGCATCGAGTGAATACAAGGTTTTCATAACTAACATCCCATTTTGGTAAGAAATCTTCATAGTAAAGTAATCAGAATGGTGACGTAGAAATAATTAGCTATAAACAAAGTATGGTGGTAGTAATATGCTCGTCATTCTGTGTCCATTGAAGCTTTATATAGCGAGTAACGGATAACTTAAATTATATTAAGTGTCATAGACTACAGTAGATCTGGACTGGACACGAAAATGAAACTGCAAAACAATCCAAAATCGGAAAACGAACCCCCAAGTTCGAACCTCGAAACCGCGAAACATTTATATTTTCATGGTTTCGAGGTTCAAACTTGGGGGTTCGTTCTCCGATGTTGGGTCCCTTACTACAAAGTTCCATTTTTGTGTCCAGTCCAGATATACTGTAGTCTATGTAAGTGTATATATGAAGAGTGCCGAAGCATGATATAAATTACAGAAGCAATTACATGCAATTACAATTATATTATGTTTGAAACACAAATGAAAAGTCTAAAAAGGTATACAACGGTGCATATAATTATACAGTATATATATATATATATATATATATATATATATATATATATATATTATATATATATATATAAATATTATAGCAAGACACATACGCATTGGGCTGGTAAAGTGTTGATAGTATAGCACATGTATAACAGTAGAGGCAGTGTTACAGGGTCCAGGGGAGGCATAGATCTCCACCACCACTAACACTGATACCGCCCACCCGCTACACTATATGCACTGGGCTCAAAGGTACCACTAACACTGATACCGCCCACCCGCTACACTATATACACTGGACTCAAAGGTACCACTAACACTGATACCGCCCACCCGCTACACTATATACACTGGACTCAAAGGTACCACTAACACTGATACCGCCCACCCGCTACACTATATGCACTGGGCTCAAAGGTACCACTAACAAACACTGATACCGCCCACCCGCTACACTATATACACTGGACTCAAAGGTACCACTAACACTGATACCGCCCACCCGCTACACTATATACACTGGACTCAAAGGTACCACTAACACTGATACCGCCCACCCGCTACACTATATACACTGGACTCAAAGGTACCACTAACACTGATACCGCCCACCCGCTACACTATATGCACTGGGCTCAAAGGTACCACTAACACTGATACCGCCCACCCGCTACACTATATACACTGGACTCAAAGGTACCACTAACACTGATACCGCCCACCCGCTACACTATATACACTGGACTCAAAGGTACCACTAACACTGATACCGCCCACCCGCTACACTATATACACTGGACTCAAAGGTACCACTAACACTGATACCGCCCACCCGCTACACTATATACACTGGACTCAAAGGTACCACTAACACTGATACCGCCCACCCGCTACACTATATACACTGGACTCAAAGGTACCACTAACACTGATACCGCCCACCCGCTACACTATATGCACTGGACTCAAAGGTACCACTAACACTGATACCGCCCACCCGCTACACTATATGCACTGGACTCAAAGGTACCACTAACACTGATACCGCCCACCCGCTACACTATATACACTAGGCTCAAAGGTACCACTAATGATACACATAAAGAAAGCTTCAGTAGTGTATGGGTCAGGTCAGGTGAAGGTATTGAGTGATAAGCCTTTACAACGACACTAAATGCTGCTTGGAACACTGAAGCTATTGTAACACTTATTAATCATCTTTGCTACATTTTAAGGTGGAGGTTATTAACTTGCTCCCCGAACCTCCATCAAACTTTAATAATTGCCCCTAATACCCACCCTTCCAGATAGTGTGAACATTACTCGGTAGAACATTTTCCCAGCCCAAAACCTTTCCCCCCTAGATAGCAGGCTCTCCAAGATAATATCGACACTCAAATTGCACGCAACGTCTTAAAATTGACAAAGAAATGTGGTGAATGGTTTTAAGACTAATGGGACTAAACGTGAGTGAGAAAGAAAGGCTCCAGAACCCCCCCCCCCCCTCCCCTTTATCAATAATCCACATGCTAGCCTCATACTTGAAAAATCCTTTTATGTCAGCATGGACACATAATTATATATTTATAGGCTCAGACGCCATGATGAGTTTATTGGTCACACTCTTACAAATACCTACACTCTGTTTCTTTTCAACTGGCGGTAGTTTGCAAAGTTCCCATCAAGATTTCCCAGTTATTTGGAAGATTTTGTAGTGAACAATGGTGCTAATTATATATACTTGGTCTAAATAATTATAATGCAGACATAGTAATTTCCTATTCTAAGGGATTCAATTTACCGTCAGATAAAATTAAACCGAGTATACTGTAGTGTGCTAATTAAACCGAGTATAGTGTGCTAATTAAACCGAGTATAGTGTGCTAATTAAACCGAGTATAGTGTGCTAATTAAACCGAGTATAGTGTGCTAATTAAACCGAGTATAGTGCTAATTAAACCGAGTATAGTGTGCTAATTAAACCGAGTATAGTGTGCTAATTAAACCGAGTATAGTGTGCTAATTAAACCGAGTATAGTGTGCTAATTAAACCGATTATAGTGTGCTAATTAACTCGAGTATAGTGTGCTAATTAAACCGAGTATAGTGTGCTAATTAAACCGAGTATAGTGTGCTAATTAAACCGAGTAGTGTGCTAATTAAACCGTGTATAGTGGCTAATTAAACCGAGTATAGTGTGCTAATTAAACCGAGTATAGTGTGCTAATTAAACCGAGTATAGTGTGCTAATTAAACCGAGTATAGTGTGCTAATTAAACCGAGTATAGTGTGCTAATTAAACCGAGTATAGTGTGCTAATTAAACCGAGTATACTGTAGTGTGCTAATTAAACCGAGTATACTGTAGTGTGCTAATTAAACCGAGTATACTGTAGTGTGCTAATTACACCGAGTATAGTGTGCTAATTAAACCGAGTATAGTGTGCTAATTAAACCGAGTAGTGTGCTAATTAAACCGAGTAGTGTGCTAATTAAACCGAGTATAGTGTGCTAATTAAACCGAGTATAGTGTGCTAATTAAACCGAGTATAGTGTGCTAATTAAACCGAGTATTGTGTGCTAATTAAACCGAGTATAGTGTACTAATTAAACCGAGTATAGTGTGCTAATTAAACCGAGTATAGTGTGCTAATTAAACCGAGTATAGTGTGCTAATTAAACCGAGTATAGTGTGCTAATTAAACCGAGTATAGTGTGCTAATTAAACCGAGTATAGTGTGCTAATTAAACCGAGTATAGTGTGCTAATTAAACGAGTATAGTGTGCTAATTAAACCGAGGCTAATGAGTAGTGTGCTAATTAAACCGAGTATAGTGTGCTAATTAAACCGAGTATAGTGTGATAATTAAACCGAGTATAGTGTGCTAATTAGGAAGTGCTATTGTAAAGTCAACCAAATGTTTATATCATGGAACACTATTACAATTACATCGAGAGAGAGAGAGAGGGAGAGAGTACAAAGGAGTACAAAGGAAATCAAGCAACAACAGGTCTAGTGACCCTTCTAGGCCGCTTGTCCTCCAAAACACTGAGGATCAAGTGTCCAAACAGTGGTTTAGAGTGGGTAAGGGAACATTGGAAAGGGAACTACTGCCCTGGAACTAATGTCCGTGGCAGGATTCGGGAGAGAGCGAGAGAGAGAGAGAGAGAGAGAGAGAGAGAGAGAGAGAGAGAGGAGGGGGAAATTATTAAATTAAAGAGTGAGGGCTGTAGTAAATTACTCTCACACATTAAATATTTTCATGAACCCTTTCCCTATCATCAGATAACTCTTGCTCATCCGACGTTTGTGGCGGTATTGTGGCGTTTATTTCATTAAGGGGGGATCGGCGTATATATTTGCGCTTCTGTATATGTTTGTATCATCTGTTTTAGTTTCCTCCATAGACCTCCATCAACCTATAAACAGAACGCCCCCAGAACCCTCCTTCAAGATAAATTTGTAGATTTTTCGATAGAAAAATGTCCAGGCCGAAGGTCGGTTCCTCCTTCGGGGGTTGACCTGCTTTTTGTTATTTCTGTCCTTTTCTCTCTTTCTCTGGCTTGTATCCATTCGGCCCCATTCAGCCAACTATATTAAGACGTTTATCCCCATCTAGGTGTCGATTTCTTCCTGGCGAGCGATAGCGAGCCAGCATTATATTAAGAAATCCGGCTTCACCGAAGACATTTTTCTATCGAAAATTTACAAATTAAGCCTGCTGTCAAACTAAAATAACAAATATGCTGGCTCGCTACCGCTCACCAGTAACAAAATTGACACCTGGATGGGGATAAAAGTCTTAAAACAGTAGGCTGAATGGGGCTAAATGGATACAAGCCAGAGAAAGATAGAAAAGGACAGAACAAAAACAGGTCACCCCCCTTAAACTACAGGCTCGCTATCGCTCGCCAGAAAAAAATCGACGCTTAAATGACTCGAAATGTCCTAATATTGACAAAGACATGGGTCGAAAGGTCTTTATATCGTCAAACTAATGAGCCGAACGTCATAAAATCTGAAAACTAAGGAAGCTAAACGTAAGGAAGAAAGGGGACCAGAACATCGACCCACATCCCCTTAATATTGTGGTGTTTATTTCATTATTATTGTGTGGTCTATTTTGTATCAAAGGTTATAGGCTTTCCCCGTAGACTAAATCAAATAGGCCTCCCAGACCCCTTCCAAGCTAAACAAAAAACAATAATCCAGGCATCCCTTCAAGCTATATTTGTAAATTTTTCGGTAAAATAATGTCCTGGCCGCGGGCCGGTTTTTACAAAATGGCAGGCTGGCTACCGCTCACCCAGAATTATTCCATGACTGAATTGTTAAGAGACAATACGAAACACAAAGATAAAACAAACACGGGCCATGTGCCTAAAGGCATCCTCCATTCATAAAATGTTTTTTAACAATTGAACTTAAAATGTTGTGAGTTGTAAATTTGTGGAAGGCAACTCCAAGGAAGTGTATTCCAGAAAGTAGAAGTTCTAGGATATATGAATTTGGATAAGCAGGAGTTCTACAGTGTGGAGGAGAGAGAGACTGAATTCATGGCTATTTCCAGCTGCCCTAGTTCTGTGGGGAAAGATGCGGAGAGGTGGTACTAGTGAAGCAAGTTCCTTAGAATATTTACCATGACAATATCTGTAGAGTAATACAAGAGACAAAACATCTTTTAGTATGAATAATGGAGGTTGTTCCTGCGTGATTACAGGGTTATTGATTAATTGAATTGCTTTAATTTAAATTTTGTTCAACTGCCTCAATGCAACCACTCCACATCCATTACACAAGGGTGAACAGTATTCCATTTTGAATGAACATGACTTTTATATATAGTGGATAACTGCTCGTCAGTGAAAATGAACGTGACTTTTTATATATAGTGCATAACTGCTCGTCAGTGAAAATGTCTCAAACTCTACATAGAAGTCCCATTTTCTTGGAGGCATTTTTAGCAATGAATCTGACATGAGGTGTCCAGCTCCGGTTTGGCAGTTAATATTACACCAAGGATATCAATACTAGAGGAGGTGGCAATATGTACATCATTAAAAATTATGTGGGGGTGCATTTTATTAAGCTATATATATATATATATATATATATATATATATATATATATATATATATATATATATATATATTTTTTTTTTTAAGACAATGAACGGAGGAAGGAAAAACAAAGATAAAACAAAAAGGTCCATGTGCCTAAAGGCATCCTCCATTCATAAAATGTTTGTAACAACTGGATTTAAACATCTGTAGATTGTAAGTTTGAGGAAAGCAATTCGAGGGAAGTGAATTTCAAAGAGTAGTAGCTCTGGGGATAAATGAATTCTGATAAGCAGAAGTTCTGTGGGGGAGAAAGTGTAAATTCATGGGCGCTCTCAGCTGCCCTAGTTCTACGGGGAAAGATGTGGAGAGGCGGCACAATTGAAGCAAGTTCCTCGGAACAATTGTTGTGAAAATATCTGTAGAATAATGCAAGGGATGCAACGTTTCTTCGTATGGATAATTTTTGTTTTGTTTTTTGTTTTTTTTCTATATTCCAACTTACTTCCTCTCGGGAATAGGCTGAGAGCCTTAACATTCACCGCTTTACAATGAACAGTGAAGCCTGTGAGGTCTTGTTCCAGTCTAGGGAGTGAGACATGTGAAGCACGTAGAGTACAACGGGCACCTGCCATCTTGCCTTCACATGAGGCACGGTGCTCACTCATGGCCCGAAACGACCCCATCTCTGACGCCACCTCGTTCCTGTGCTTCACTGTCTCATCCCCTACACTCGGGCTCTCACACTTACACACACACAACGCCACCTGTTGAGCAGATAACTCACCAGGCATTGCACCCCTATAGCATATTTTGAATATGGGAATATTCATACACTGCTATTTAATCAGGGAACAATGAGGGTATTTTATTGACGTTTCGGTGGGCTTGTGGTAATGCACTGATACTAGGTACAGCACAAATTCCATCCCAATAATATCTTCCCATTGATACATCGGGATTTGAACCCGGGACCCTTGGATTACCAGGCCAGTGGCAAGACCACTCCACCACACCTAATAATGTGTAATGTAGGAAGGTCCTGTTTGATTGCAGGGTTATTGATTAATCTAATAGCTTTATTTTGAATTTTGTCCAACTGCCTCAATGCAACCACTCCACTTCCACCCCACAGAGGTGAACAGTAATCCATCTGAGAACGCACATGACTTTTATATATTACGGCCAACTGCTCCTCAGTGAAGAATTCTCGAACTCTGTACAGGAGTCCCAGTTTTTTAGAGGCATTCTTAGCAATGCTTCTAACATAATGTGTCCAGCTCAAGTTAGTAGTTAATGTTACACCGAGAATGTCAATACTAGGGGAAGTGGGAATATTTACATCATTAACAAATATATGGGAGTCAGTGAGATTCTGTCGGTTAGAAAATTGAATGTACTTGGTTTTCTGTGCATTAAAGGAAACTAGATTCTTTGTCCCCATTCATTAATTCTAGATAAGTCCTGGTTCAGAGAAATTCTATATATTTATCTATTGCCTGATACCGTGATCCCCGAAGGGGTGGTCACGAACGAAACGCCCCCATGCACCTCTATCTCCAGTCAGTCGACGCCCCTCCTCCCAACCAGCACAGCCTTCATCCATATACTTCTTCACTAAATCTTTCCACCTCATTTTTGGTTTACCTCTCCCTCTCTGTCCTTCCACCTCGCTCTCGTACACCCTCTTAGTCATTTTCTCGCTTCCCATACGTTCCATATGGCCGAACCATCTCAAGGTGTTCCTTTTCACACTTTCCAGCACATCTACTTCCGCACCACACCTCCCTCTTACTTCCTCATTCGTCTATCTATCCCTCCATGTGACTCCGCACGCACTTCTCAAGTAACTAATGTCCACCCCTCTCACTCTTGGTCTGAGTTTCTCCACCAATATCCATGCTTCGCTTCTGTAAGTCATTGTCGGGATTACCACACTGTCATGCAAGGATTTTTTAACTTCCATGCGTACCACCCAATTTCTTGTTACTACTTTCAGCGTTCCTACAACCCTCTTCCCCTCCTGCATCCTGTCCAGCACTTCTTCATCCATACTCCCATCCTTACTCAGCACACTGCCCAGATACTTAAATGAGCTGAAAATCTCCATAGCCTGACCGTTCAACTTCACCTCACACTCTGTGGCTTCACCCCTTTCGAAGACCATAACCTTGCTCTTCCCAGCATTTACCCTCAGAATCTGTTTTTCGCACACTGTTCCAAACATATTTACCAGACCCTGCAACTCCCATTCATTATTGCTTATCAGAATGTTATCATCAGCAAGCAGTAGTACAGGTAGTTTCCATTCGTTTCCCTCCCTTATTAGCGATACACCAACATCCACTGCTCTTCCTTGTATTTCTGTCATGACTCCATCCAATATATACAGTAAACAACCACAGGGACATCACACACCAATGTTTCAACCCAACATTCAGATCAAAGAACTCGCTCTGCTCATTTTCCACACATACTGCCGCCTTTGCACCCTCATTCATGCTCTTCAGAGAAATTGCAGTGCTTAATTTGGTATTCAGGCACATACCCCATAGCTGGGGGTGGCTGACTCGAGACAGAGACCGAACAGAGACAACATTTAACGTTTCATTTCATACATACATACAATTTGGTATTTAGAACATCAGGCTGCCTGAAATAACTGCTAAATATAAAGTAACTGTGTAGTGTTGAATCATCTGTGTAAGAATGTATTGGGTTATGAGTGACAGATAGGAGATCATTGATAAGAATAAGGAACACAACTGGGGCAAAAACTGATCCCTGAGAAATGTCAGCATTAATTGAGTAACATTGAGAATATAGGCCATCTAAGAGGGCTGGTCTTATCCCGAGTGAGGATTGGCATCCTCTACCCAACCTTAGCCGTTTCTAACTCTCTTTTACTGTCCTACTTTTCCTTCTACGGGCAGAAGGCTAGAAATCCTCCTCCCCTTGTATAATTCTCCTATTCGACGAGAAAGAGAAAAGGGCGAGGGAACGCGAAAATGGTCTCGATCCATAGAATAGGAATTATAAATGTTGTTTTTGTTCCGGCTATGGCTCGCGTCGGCCATCCCCAGCAATGGGGTATGTGCCTGAGTATATACATACATACATAAATACATACACACATACTGTACATACATACATATTTTTCTGTCACGAAGATACGTCTTATAATACCCAAACTAATGGGGGGAAACGTCTTGAAATCGTCCATCTATTGTATCAAACCAGAGGGTTCTCAAACATTACCTTGCATCAGATTAAATGAAAATATCTATCTATCTATCTATTGCCTGACGCCGTGATCCCCGAAGGGGTGGCCACGAACGAACCGCCCCCATGCACCTCTGTCCCCAGTCAGTCGACGCCCCTCCCCCCAACCAGCACCACCTTCGTTCATGTACTTCCTCACTCCATCCTTCCACCTCATATTCGGTCTACCTCTCCCCCTCTGTCCCTCCACCTCGCTCTCATACACCCTCTTAGTCATTCTCTCGCTTTCCATACGTTCCATATGGCCGAACCATCTCAAGTTGTTCCTTTTCACACTTTCCAGCACATCTACCTCCACACCACACCTCCTTCTTACTTCCTCATTAGTCTGTCTATCCCTCCATGTAACTCCGCACGCACTCCTTAAGTAATTCATTTCCACTGCTCTCACTCTTGGTCTGAGTCTCTCAACCAACGTCCATGCTTCGCTTCCGTAAGTCAGTGTCGGGATTACCACACTGTCATGCAAGGACTTCTTCACTTCCATACTGACCACCCTATTTTTTGTTACTGCTTTTAGCGTTCCTACAACCCTCTTCCCCTGTTGTACCCTCTCCCGCACCTCTTCATCCATAGTCCCATCTTTACTCAACACACTGCCCAGATACTTAAAAGAGTTGACGATCTCCATAGCCTGACCGTTCAGCTTCACCTCACACTCTGTGACTTCACCCCTTTCGAAGACCATAACCTTGCTCTTCCCCGTATTTACCTTCAAATTCCGTTTTTCGCACACTGTTCCAAACTCATTTACCAGACCCTGCAACTCCCATTCATTATCACTCATCAGAACTGTATCATCCGCAAACAGCAGTATAGGTAGCTTCCACTCAATTCCCTCCCTTTTCAGCGATACACCAACATCCACTGCTCTTGATAGTATTTCTTTCATAACTCCATCCATATATACAGTAAACAACCACGGGGACATCACACACCCCTGTTTCAAACCAACATTCAGGTCAAAGAACTCGCTCTGCTCACTCTCCACACGTACTGCCGCCTTTGCACCCTCATACATGCTCTTCACTGCTTTCAGCAACTTGCCCTCTACTCCGTATATTCTAAGTACTTTCCACAAACCTTCTCTATCCACTCTGTCATAGGCCTTCTCCAAGTCCATAAAGGCAACATACACCTTTTGTTTCTTCTCCAGATACTTCTCCACAACACAATTCAGGGTAAAAATCTGATCTACACATCCTCTTCCCTTCCTAAAACCTCCCTGCTCGTCGCCTATCCATTTCTCCGTTCTCACTCTCACTCTCTCAATCACTACCCTACTGTATACCTTCCCTACTACGCTTAGAAGACATATTCCTCGGTGGTTACCACACACTCCTCTTTCCCCTTTGCCCTTATATAGGGGGACTATTATGCCAGTCTTCCAGTCATCGGGTGCACTCCCCTTCTCCCATGCTAGTTTGCACATTTTCCATACCCATTCTATCACTATCTCACCACCATACCTCAACATTTCCCCACACACTCCATCTGTTCCTGGTGCTTTCCCCAACTTCACTCTTTTCATGGCTTCCCACGAAGCCATGAAAAGCCATGAAGCATGAAAATATGCAACTATTATATTCGTACATTTCCCAGTATATTACATTTAATGACAACGATAAATGCAATTGTCACTGCTGCAATATTAACAATGTAGATGGATGGTGTGAGTGAGTTACAAACAGTTACAAGGACTAGTTAGTATCACAGAGGCCTTGCGGTCAATTCCGGGGAAATACTCGAAGTGGAAAGAGAGAGATTGCGTAGTGCACTACACTCACTGCAGAGTGTGCAATATATTTACTTTCTTCTTTATATGCTCTACTAAACTATTTGAAACTTCTGAAGGAAGTTTGTTCCAGGTAGAACAAATCTTATGTGTGAAATAGTTTCCACAAATACTAGTGCTGAACTAATTACATTTTAAATTCCAGCCATGGATGTGTGTTGTATTTATACTGTGGCTAAGCATTATATTATAATCAAAACATTTAAGTAATATAAAACGTCAATGAGTTTGTCCGTACTCTGCATTTTTTCAACAGAAAGAGATCAAGAACTCTCAACCGGTCCTCATGGCTCAGTCTTCTAATCGATAGAAACATCTTTGTAGCCCTAGTTTGTGCTCTTTCCAGTAGCTCTATATCTTTCCTGACTGCTGGAAGCCAGAATTGAACAGCATTTACCAGGAGAGGCCGCTGAGAGACTGTGTGCATGTGTTTGAGAGAGAGAGAGAGAGAGAGAGTTACATAGGGTTACATAGATATACAGACTACACAGACCTTGTGGTCCCTACTAGGTAGTCCGGACTTAATGCTAAAATAGAATTTGCTACAAAGTGGAAGGCAAGGATAGCAAAGCAGAAGGCTCTCTCCCCACCCATCTCTCCCTCCGACCGTTGGTCGGCATGAAATTTAGTTGGGGAAAAAAGTCCCCAAGCAGAATGAGAAAAAACTTCTACTGGGAAATTTATAGTAAAGAACGTAGTTGAGAAATATTATATACTACTGATGCTTAACTTTTTTTGTCCTAACATGTATTATTCCTGTCTCCTAAAAATGAATGTCTAGACTTCTTTTGAAAGTGTCAATTGTCTTACATTGCACCGCTTTCTCTGGCATTTTGTTCCACTCGATGACCACACTGTAGGTGAAGAAGTGCTTTCTGACATCGAAATTCGCCCTCCTGGCTTTTAATTTCATTCCATTTCCTCGAGTTAATGAACTATTATCTGTTTTGAAAAGTGAATCTATATCAATGTTGTCAAATCCCTTTAGTATCTTGAAACACTCGATTAATTGACCTCGCAATCTTCTTTTCTTAAGTGAAAACAAATTTAATTTGTTTAGTCTTTCATGATAAGATTTATTTCTTAGTAACGGAATCAACTTTGTCGCTCTACGTTGCACCGACTCGAGTTTCTCAATGTCCTTGCTCAGATAAGGAGACCAAAATTGCACGCCATATTGAAGATGGGGCCTCACTGTACTTTTAAGAGAGAGAGAGAGAGAGAGAGAGAGAGAGAGAGAGAGAGAGAGAGAGAGAGAGCGAGCATGTGGGCGGGGGGGGGGGGGGGGGGAGGGCTACAGCCAACACAAAGGGAGTGAACGTTGCTTTCTAAATATCACTCACGTAGAGGACAAAATAATATGGTTTAGAGAAAACCCAATTAATGGGTGACACATCATTTTACAACCAAATCATACCGTGACCAATATATTGCATGTAATGGGCCCAATAAACGTGATTACCCTACTGCCAATGTGGAGAGAGAGAGAGAGAGAGATAACACACAAATGGCTTGATTGGGTGAATGGGGAAGTTGGTTTAAACAAATATGTATATAATAATAATAATAATAATAATAATAATAATAATAATAATAATAATAATAAAAAATAAAAATAATAATAATAATAATAATAATAATAATACTGATAATAGTAATAATATAAATCCACAACATATCTCCATATATTTGGCTCATTAGATTTATTGCGGTAAATGCATGGTTTAACAAGAGAGAGAGAGAGAGAGAGAGAGAGAGAGAGAGAGAAAGAGAGAGAGAGAGAGAGAGAGAGAGAGAATGGGGAGTTGCCTGGATGAAAAGGTGGTAGAAAATAATGTGCTTAAAATAACAGTAATTATAATAACATTAATCCACAACGTAGGTCGTGACAACATTTTACAATCAGGTAATTTTCGACAATACCGTATCCAATATAATATATGTAATTGGGCCTAAAAAATGTGATTACCGTAAATGCTAGGGTAATAGGAGAGAGAGAGTGTGTGAGCGAGAGAGAGAGGGATGGGAGGGAGGGGAGGGAGGGAATGGAGAGTGATTATGTGAAAGTAGTAGTTTGCATGAACTAATGTGTTGCAAATAATACTGCTACGATTAGTATTCCCACTATTACTATTTCAACGACAACAATAACAACAACAATAACAACAACAACTATTTCTACATCATCATCAACAACAACAACAACAACTACTACAAGTACTACTATTGCAAATATTAATAATACTAATATTATTAATCATACTAATTAAAATACTAATATTAATAATATACTGAATATCATAAAAATAGTAATAACAACAATAATAATGACGAAAATTATGATAATAATATAAATAATATGAATTACAACATAAATCCACATATTTCGCGACAAATAGCTCGGAACAATACGGTGTGCCAATTAATGTATGCAACTGGCCTAATAAATGTTTTATTATCGTAAATGCATGGCTAATAACGAGAGAGAGAGAGAGAGAGAGAGAGAGAGAGAGAGAGAGAGAGAGAGAGAGAGAGAGAGAGAGAGAAAAACAGAGAGAGAGAGAGAGAGAGAGAGAGAGAGAGAGAGAGATAATTACCTGGTTATATACAGGGTGTATTGAAATAACTGTTACAGACTATGACGAACACATTGTAAAATGGAAAATATATATACACATATTGTCGTATCACATTTTCCCCAAAAAAGTGTTTTAATGAGATATATGCTTATTTAGAAATGTAGCTAAACAGGGTTACAAATAAAGCACTAAATAATTGATACATGATTAACATGTTTACTATGGACTTAACTAAAGGGAAAGTATAGGTTTACCTATTCACACATTATAAATTACGAAATCAAAGTATCTTTTAATATGGTGATGATATTAGGTAGTTAGCTGAAAAATACTAATTAGTTGAAACAGATTAGCGTAAACAAATACAGACTACACACACACATAACAAAGCCACTCCAACAGCTTCCTCTCTCTCCAACACCCCTTCTCCCCTCTCTACACGCTTCAGAAAAATAGGAAAAGTAGAATGTAAATGCGAGGTGCCGTTGTAAAGGCTTATCCCTCAATACTTCATCTGATCTGATCTGTAACATTTGCAACTTTGGTCACGGTGTATAAATCTGATGCCCAAGTCTGGGTCGAGTATCCAAACGTAGTTGAAGGTAATTCAACCGTTTATGAAGCATAGTTCTTGATTCATAGATTCATTGGGGGCTGATCGTTCCTATCTTGAATGAATTTCCGAAAATGATCTATGACTCGGTATAAAGATTCAAATATTTAAAATATTGGGTATGATTGATTTCTGTATTACACCAGTTGGTGGTAATTAACATTGTTTCAATTAATCTCCTCTTATTAAACTGTAATGACCATGTACAGTAGTGGTAATTAATTCTGATCGATTTTGAAGTCTCGAAGTTATTAAACGAATCTCTGACATGCAAATATTCAGTAAGAATTTGTAAGGAGATTTAATTCAACCCGAAACCGCTTCGAATAAATTTGTATTTGAATTAATGTTCACTACTGTTCAATTAATTAAATAACATTAGGCAATAACTTTGTAATGCCCACATTGATTGGGTATTTTTATCATTCAGCATTGCTTTTTTATTTACTAACATATGACAGTATTGTGTGTACTCTGCAGACCACTTGAGGATCTTAATTTGCTTCATCCAAAATGCCTTTGGTCGTTACTATGTTAAAAGAAAAATACAAAACAAAATTGAAGTAACATAAAATCATTTGAGTTGTAAACGGTGTATAAAGGGAATATTACTTACATTGCTTTACCCTGAAAACTAATTATGTTTATAATTCAATATTCCTGGGTATAAACTAGGAGATGATGGGGGGGGGGGAGGGGGGCATGAAAGGAGAGACCAATGCCAGCGTTCGGATTATAACACATGCTTGCACTAGACTGAACATTTGACTTTATATCCTTTAAATCATTAATTATTAATTATTGTATTTACTTTGTTATAGAATAAAATGAACTTGTTTTTGTATACAGTACTTAGCACTTGAAGTCTGTAAGCGTTTTTGTAATTCACCCTGTATATATACTGTATATATACAGTATATATAAATTATATATATATATATATATATATATACTGTATACAATAACAATAATAAACATAATTATACTGCCATTAATCAACTTAATAATGACAATAACCCACCACATACATCGTGACTGACCTACTCAACCTAATAATTTCCAACAATACGGTTGGCGATATAATACATGTAATTGGTGCCAATAAATGTGTAATTCCCGTAAATGCCACTGTTCATGGGGCAGGAATGTCAGCCTTTTCCTGTTATGTGTTCGTTCATTACGGTCATAAAGTGCATTACGTATGGCGACCCCCTCGGCACTACGGAATCCGGATATATTTCCATTACACAGATAGCAGTAATTCCTTTCCCTATGGACTAGATATGTAACTTAAAATGCCAGCTGTAGATCCTGATAATTTTTTGCAAACATATTGTGTTTCAAGATTAAGGTTTCATTAATCTATGATGTGTCTTTATTAAGCTGAACAAAATCTTATAATGTTAACCAGAATAATACGAAACCACGTTACCGTTCACAAATGTTTAGATCTATCTATCTATATATTGCCAGACGACATGATCCCCGAAGGGATGGCCACAAAGGAATCACCCCCATGCACTTCTGTCCTCTGTCAGCCGTCGTCCCATCCAACACCACTTTCACTTGTATACCTTTCAACTCCATCCTTCCACCTCACTCTCGTACACTCTCTTAGTAATTCTCTCGCTTCCCACATGTTCCGCATGGCCGAACCATCTCAAGGTGTTCCTTTTCACACTTTCCAGCACATCTACACCACACCGCTCTGTACTTCCTCATTCGTCTGTCTACACCTCCATGTAACTCTCAAGTAACTCAAATGTTATAGTATTATAATATTATCTTCTTTACACTATGGCAGTGGGATTAAAATATAACCACTATTGATGGGTTATTTAGCCGTTATCACATGAGGGTATTTTCCATCAACATTTACCCTCAGCACTAATCTGGCAGCTTATGGGGAAAACTTTTAACATTACTTTTACCTAATCTAATCCATTTTCAATCTAGTTTCCGATACCAGCACAAAAGACACTGGCAAATATTGCCATAAACTGTTGACCATAACAAGTTGAGGATAAAAACTCTCGTGTGACGGCCCCATTAGTCACTTACGGGGCCGTTGGAACGACTCTATTAAGGGAAGATTTGTATATATGTGTTTAAGTATTTATTAATTTAATACGTACTTCATTTTTAGTTCACTGCCTAGACCCCATTCAAACTGGTGAGTGGAAGACATCGGGACTTAAATGGCACGAAAGGTCATAAAATCCCGCAATAAATTAGGCAAATTTTAAAAATATCAAAACTCAATGGTTTAAAGATGAAGGAGAAGGGGGTCCAGAACTCCCCCAACCTCCCTCCCCCTTAATATTGACAGCCCTGGTGTCAGTCCTGTGACAGCAAATGTTAATTGTAATTTTTTAATGTTTATAAACATTCGAGTTTGGTGATGTGTTTTATATTTGACCCACAGGGCTGTTCGGCCAGGCAGCTTAGAGAACGATAACAACATTTATGTAAACATTAGACGATTTTATTCAACCTAAAATAAACGTCTCATAGTCATTAGGTTTAACCCCTTCAGGGTATACCGACGTGTTTCTTCATTAAAGCTCCAAGGTGGTCTAGTGGTTTGGGTGCTGGAGTGCTACACTACTGGCCTGGGTTCGAACCCTGGCTGGGACATGACACACAAATATTTAATTATATTTGTATTATTATTATGAGATTTTATACAGCTTTCATATTATATTTAGGAATCAAAGCTGCAAAACTTATTCCAATTAACCCTCTGATTTCTAAATATAATTTATATGATGAATACAATAATATACAATACCATGACGACCCGCTTCCTGGAATATAAATAATGTGCAACATATCTCCAGTAACTTCTACCTTGTTTATATTCTGTATCGGTGACGTTAAAATTATTGGAGTTTAGCTACATTTAGACGATTTTATGAAGCTTAGGAAGGATATGTGGTAGCTAAAGGGATTAATTAAGATATTATGCTGTCTTTTAATTGGTAGACGTCCTTCCGAGGCTGAATCCATTTATCTAATAGTTGCCAGAATATTATGAAAAAGATTGTCACCGGTACTGAATGGGCTAAGCAGTCTTAAGGTATCTAGAAAATGACTAACAACAGTAAAAGTAAATGTCGACTTAATATTAACAGTCTGTATATTCTCGATTGACGGTAAATTAAATCCCTTATCTGCTGATTTATATATGCATAAGGGGAGGTTTGTTTTATATATGCATAAGGGGAGGTTTGTTTTACATATGCATAAGGGGAGGTTTGTTGTATATATGCATACAGGGAGGTTTGTTTTATATATGCATAAGGGGAGGTTTGTTTTATATATGCATAAGGGGAGGTTTGTTTTATATATGCATAAGGGGAGGTTTGTTTTATATACATAAGGGGAGGTTTGTTTTATATGCATAAGGGGAGGTTTGTTTTATATATGCATAAGGGGAGGTTTGTTTTATATATGCATAAGGGGAGGTTTGTTTTATATATGCATAAGGGGAGGTTTGTTTTATATATGCATAAGGGGAGGTTAGTTTTATATATGCATAAGGGGAGGTTTGTTTTATATATGCATAAGGGGAGGTTTGTTTTATATATACATAAGGGGAGGTTTGTTTTATATATGCATAAGGGGAGGTTTGTTTTATATATACATAAGGGGAGGTTTGTTTTATATATGCATAAGGGGAGGTTTGTTTTATATATGCATAAGGGGAGGTTTGTTTATATATGCATAAGGGGAGGTTTGTTTTTATATACATAAGGGGAGGTTTGTTTTATATATGCATAAGGGGAGGTTTGTTTTATATATGCATAAGGGGAGGTTTGTTTTATATATGCATAAGGGGAGGTTTGTTTTATATATGCATAAGGGGAGGTTTGTTTTATATATGCATAAGGGGAGGTTTGTTTTATATATGCATAAGGGGAGGTTGTTTTATATATGCATAAGGGGAGGTTTGTTTTATATATGCATAAGGGGAGGTTTGTTTTATATATGCATAAGGGGAGGTTTGTTTTATATATACATAAGGGGAGGTTTGTTTTATATATGCATAAGGGGGGGGTTTGTTTTTTCTGGACCCCCTTCTCTCCTGAGTTCAGCGCCATTTGTTTTGAAATTGTACGACGGTCGCCTCATTAGTTTGGCGATCTTAAGACCAATTGTGCCATTTAGGTGTGTATTTTTTCCTGTCAAGCGACAGCGAGTCTGTAATTTAAGAGGAAGTGGCCTTCGGTCCGGAAATGTGTATACCGAAAAAAAGTACATATTTATCGTGAAAGAGGGTCTTGGGGGTAGTTTGTCAAGCTTGATGGAGGTCTTGGGAAGAAAGTAAGACAATAATAATAGCAATAATAATAATAGCAATAATAATAATAGCAATAATAATAATAGCAATAATAATAATAGCAATAATAATAATAGCAATAATAATAAATTAATTAATTAATGTACAAATAAATACAGACCTTCCCTTAATACAATAATAAATACAGACCTTCCCTTAATACAATAAACTAGATACCTTCCCTTAATACAATAATAAATACAGACCTTCCCTTAATACAATAATAAATACAGACCTTCCCTTAATACAATAATAAATACAGACCTTCCCTTAATACAATAATAAATACAGACCTTCCCTTAATACAATAATAAATACAGACCTTCCCTTAATACAATAATAAATACAGACCTTCCCTTAATACAATAATATGAAATTGTTCTTTCTGTGTGTCACTATAAAGCCAAATTAACATTGTTGCCCAAATCCAAGTAACAACAAACCCTTCCGTGCGGTATGTCCTTAACACTCGATTACCTTCAATAACTCGGAATAATTTAATTACTGATGAAACCCAACATTAGCGCGAATTAAGAGGACATTGGTTGTTTTTTGAGTCAATATATTTATATATTCATGTATATATGTTTCGTTTACTAGTTAGACCTTCATCAAGCTTAAAAAAAAAACTTCCTAGACCCCCTTCAAGATACATACATTTTTCAATAGAAAAATATCCAGGCCGAAGGCCGGGTTCTTTTAAAATTGCAGGCTCGCTTTCGCTCGCCAGGAAAGAATCAACACCTAACTTGCACGAAAGGTGTTGATATTGATATAGCGATGGGATCAAAGGTTTTAAATCAACAAACTAATGAGCCGAACGTCTTAAAATCTGAAAACTAATGGGGCTAAGCATGAGGGAGAAGGGGGGCCCAGAAAAGCGATCCATATCCCCTTAAGCAAAACCTTCCTCCGGAACCCTGGGCTAACCTAAAGTTACTCAGAGACTGCCAGATCAGCGGGCGAGGAAAAGCAATTGACCACTTGCGAGTTTCGTTCTATGAGGAAGTTGGAGCTGTAAACATAAATTTTAAAGATAATGGCAATACTAATGTGGGTTACTAATGGATACATAGTATGATCAATTTGGTTTTATATAATTATAAATGTGTTAGTGCAGTATTTTAGCTGATAATTCTGCTAAATATTGATGGCCATAGCTCTAACTTCCTTATAGATCAAAACTCGCAAGTGGGCAATTGAGGGAATGAGGAATGATGCCGGTACTGGTTCTATTAGTGCCAACTTTGTCTACCAGGAAGGTATTGAGTTACTGGGATGCTTACCGTATGCCGTACTATAGTGTATTGAGTTACTGGGTAGCTTACCGTATGCCGTACTATAGTGTATTGAGTTACTGGGATGCTTACCGTATGCCGTACTATAGTGTATTGAGTTACTGGGTAGCTTACCGTATGCCGTACTATAGTGTATTGAGTTACTGGGATGCTTACCGTATGCCGTACTATAGTGTATTGAGTTACTGGGTAGCTTACCGTATGCCGTACTATAGTGTATTGAGTTACTGGGATGCTTACCGTATGCCGTACTATAGTGTATTGAGTTACTGGGTAGCTTACCGTATGCCGTACTATAGTGTATTGAGTTACTGGGATGCTTACCGTATGCCGTACTATAGTGTATTGAGTTACTGGGTAGCTTACCGTATGCCGTACTATAGTGTATTGAGTTACTGGGATGCTTACCGTATGCCTTACTATAGTGTATTGAGTTACTGGGTAGCTTACCGTATGCCGTACTATAGTGTATTGAGTTACTGGGTAGCTTACCGTATGCCGTACTATAGTGTATTGAGTTACTGGGTAGCTTACCGTATGCCGTACTATAGTGTATTGAGTTACTGGGATGCTTACCGTATGCCTTACTATAGTGTATTGAGTTACTGGGTAGCTTACCGTATGCCGTACTATAGTGTATTGAGTTACTGGGTAGCTTACCGTATGCCGTACTATAGTGTATTGAGTTACTGGGTAGCTTACCGTATGCCGTACTATAGTGTATTGAGTTACTGGGATGCTTACCGTATGCCGTACTATAGTGTATTGAGTTACTGGGATGCTTACCGTATGCCGTACTATAGTGTATTGAGTTACTGGGTAGCTTACCGTATGCCGTACTATAGTGTATTGAGTTACTGGGTAGCTTACCGTATGCCGTACTATAGTGTATTGAGTTACTGGGTAGCTTACCGTATGCCGTACTATAGTGTATTGAGTTACTGGGTAGCTTACCGTATGCCGTACTATAGTGTATTGAGTTACTGGGTAGCTTACCGTATGCCGTACTATAGTGTATTGAGTTACTGGGTAGCTTACCGTATGCCTTACTATAGTGTATTGAGTTACTGGGTAGCTTACCGTATGCCGTACTATAGTGTATTCATTATGAGTAGGCCAGAAGTCGTGACTCCAACTCTCATAACTCAAAGAGGACTAGGGTAATCGAGCTAACATTTCTATCATATGGGAACAGCGAACCATGGAATATTTGTGATTAAATATATATATATATATAAGAACGTACTTGTGGGTGAACTGCTGCTTCACAGTGACTGAATAATATAACGTATGAGCAAAACAGCTATATCCACCTCATATATGTAAACAGCTATATCCACCTCATATATGTAAACAGCTATATCCACCTCATATATGTAAACAGCTATATCCACCTCATATATGTAAACAGCTATATCTATATGTAAACAGCTATATCCACCTCATATATGTAAACAGCTATATCCACCTCATATATGTAAACAGCTATATCCACCTCATGTATGTAAACAGCTATATCCACCTCATATATGTAAACAGCTATATCCACCTCATATATGTAAACAGCTATATCCACCTCATATATGTAATTTATATGGTCGTACTGAATGGCATTGTTCTCCTCCTCTTTATATTCCTCCTCCTCCTCCTCCTCCTCATCATCATCATCAGCATAATCATCATTAATATAGTCATAATCCTCTTCCTCTTCTTTATCAACATCACCATTATCATCATAAACATAAAACAATGTAATGATTTAAAAAGTTAGCGATAAAAAGTGCCCCCTATAGCATTCACTGTTTCCTAAAGTGGCCCTCATTACGTGCTGTCATTAACGTTATTAATGACGTAATGAATGGGGGAGAGGGAACATTTATTTTAGCCCACTGTTAGCTCAATTGTGTAACCCTTTGGAATTACATCCTATGCAGTACAAATAAAGGATTATAATGCTATATAAAATTAAGTTGGTATATTGAAAGAGAGAGATAATTATATATATAATTATATATACCGGGTATATATATATATATATATATATATATATATA
This sequence comes from Paralithodes platypus, assembly GCA_032716605.1. NCBI lineage: Eukaryota > Metazoa > Arthropoda > Malacostraca > Decapoda > Lithodidae > Paralithodes > Paralithodes platypus. The sequence goes on from CM064566.1 coordinate 36,959,648, forward strand.
TATATATATATATATATATATATATATATATATATATATATATATATATATATATATATATATATATATATATATATATATATATATATATAGTATATATATATTGATAGTGATTAAATTTGAATTATTATTAATGTAATAGTTACGAAGGGATCTCAGATATAAAGAACTAACAAATAGTTGCAAAGTACTCTGCTCTTCTATATCTGAAAGATAGTTTTCCTTAGCGTCTAGGGCAGTGCTTCGTTCTGTTCTCTTCTCCTGTTCTCGTATCTCTGGAGTCTTCGTTGAGGCGCCTGGTTATAGAACTTCCTCTGCTGGACTGGCGGTGGTCTCAGCGAAGGAGCCTTTTTGAAAGGCATACGAATTCGTACTGCCTCCTCCACTAGCGTGTGTGCAGTGTTCTGAGGTAGCAACGCTGGTCCAATATTCTGAGGTATGGATACTGGCTGAGACACCTGAGGTATAGCAAATTTCGAGACCTCTGAGATAGCAGCTCATGGTGGTGTTCTGGAGGTGTCAAATCACCTAGATTAACCTGAGGTGCAATAGTCTCACAGCCTGAGGTAGCGCTGGAGCTTTGAAGATATCGTAGAGTTGCTGTATCCTTGCCTCTAGTCTGTTCTGGTGCTTCCTGTTGGGATTGGGTATACAGGGAGAGAGGTCACAGGTGTCCTAAATAATGGGGTTGGACTTGGGCCCTTCTGTTACAGAGGGATCAGGTAAATGGGTAATGGCAGGTGAGGCAGGTAGATACAAATCTCATTTTCTCCGGACCGTCTGGAAGGGGAGACTATTTGTCCTTGTTTTCTGAGGTGGTGGCGGACATAGGAGACTGTGGAATTTCGGTGATGTCTCTCTTTGTTTCTGTTTCTGGGAGCTTGGGTGGGGCAAGATGAATAGCAGGGTGTCTGATAGGGGTGTGATGAAGGGTAGCGGTAGGGTAAGGGTTGATGGTCAGGCGATGTTGGTTGTTGTTGCAAGGCCGACGATCATGGTTGCAATGCAGCATGTTGGTGGGGAATCCGGCATAGCAATTAGTATTACACACAAACACACACACTGACACGCACAGTCCAGCATACACCAACAAACCCACACACAAACACACACGCACAGTCCAGCATACGCCAATACACGCACACACACTCACATTTCAGCATGTACCAACACACACACACACACACACACAAACAGATACTCACACTCACGCTGCAACATGCACCAACACACAAGCACTCACACTTACACTCCAGCATGCACCAACGCACACACATACATACACACACACACACACACAAAGAGCACAGCAACGAAAACAACATATAAGCAAAAATAACAAACACTTTGAACATATATCCAGACTGACAGAATGTTCATTGCTTTTACTGAATATAACATTTTTAAAGAGCATTAAAATGATTTATCGTTGGAAATATGGTTGTAAAATGTTTATGTATATAAAGGTTGAATTTGTTGGAGAGAGAGAGAGAGAGAGAGCGAGAGAGAGAGAGAGAGAGAGGGGGGGAGCATTGCTAACTAAGATAGTTTATTTATTCTTTGTGTTAGAAGGAGGCAAAAGGCAATGCTGCCTGTATAATATGTCCCCCCCTCAAAGTTGAAAGAGGAAGCAAATTTCAAGGTAAGTTAGAGTCAAAATATCTGGACACACAGAGCTTGTAGCAGTTTAAGTCATAGAATGAGGCAAAAATAAATTGAGGGAGAGAGTTTCAGAGTTTACTTGCTGAGTGGAAAAAAGGACTGCAAAAACTGGTTCACTCTTGAGTTAGAGAACTGGACAGAATAAGGGTGGGAATGTGTTGAAAGGCAGCTGCCACCCACTCTCCATAAGGGAGGAACTGAGAGAACTTTGATTAACATTGATTATTGTAATAGCGGTAGAAGAGTGAGGGAGGTGCAGCATTGCAATGTGTAGTGAGAGATTGTAAGGAATTAGTAAGAGGAAGTGAGTTGATGAGATGAAATACTTTTGACTGAACCCTTTCGAGAATTGCGATATGGGTGGAACCTTCCCACACATGCGAACAGTACTTGATACGTGGGTGAACTGTGCCCCTGCACAGGAGCAAGAAGCTGTGCGGGGGCAAAGAACCCACAAAGACGGTTGAGTGCACCTAACTTCTGGGAAGCTGTTTTAGCAAGAGTAGTGACATGGTCTCTTCATGAGAGATCAAATGAAAAATAGACACCAAGAATATTGAGAGAAGAAGACGGGTTGATTTCTTTGTTGTTGAGTAGCAAGGAATAGTCGTGTTGAAGATTGTGACAGGTAGATATATGGAGACATTTCATTTGGAAGCATTGAATGTAACAGGATTTTCTCTGAACCAATCGGATATAGTTGAAATAGTTGTTACATCAGAAGATAGGCGTGCTATTGTGCCTTATCTCATGAGTTTTGGAGTGAATGCACGATGGAACGTTGTCGAAAACTAGTTGAATAATGTAGGGTAAAGTCATCGGTAAATGAGTGGATAGGACTAGAGGTACAGTTGAGAGGATCACACCTAAAGAGCGGCCTAGGCGGTAAATAATATGTAGCCACTAGCGGGGTGTTTTTACCCAAAATAGGGCAGTTTACGTGATCATTTTCATGCCTAAATAAGACCCAGCGTAAAACAAGTATCTATCCCTGAAAGGGCATAAACAGAGCTTTCCAATGACACCACAACGATCCTTGTATGACCGCTAGTTTTCTTGCAACAACCGCGCAACACGAGTGCAAAAACCATGTAATTCGGTACTTTCCCCATACATTTCACTATGTAGCGAGTGTGAGAGGGTGGAGGAGGGTGGGATTCATGTCAGTTGGTCCGCCGCGGTGGTCTGGAGCAGTCATACGCTCGCTACTCTCCTGCCACCACTTGTCTCTCTCTCAGCAACATTACGTGCTGAAATTGCCACACGACCTATGTCGCGCGCCGCCACATAGTCCAAATTGATTTCACTCGACTTATCTTGCGCACCGCCAATTAAGGGTTAATGAATATTAGAAAGAGAATAGGAGACAGAATAAAACTTTGAGGAACACCAGAATTGACCACTTGCGAGTTTCAGGCTATAAGAAGTTCGGCCTGTAAACATCGATATTCATCACAAATACAGTAATTATGTAGCTTTCTGATGGATAAATAGTATGTTGAATTTGGTTTTATGTATTTATAAATGTACTACAACTGTATTATATCTGGTAATTCTGCTAATTATCGATGTCTACAGCTCCAACTTCCTTATAGAATGAAACTCGCAAGTAGTCAATTGACAGCTTGAGGAAGTGAGCAATGGCCGTCCACAACCGCAGCTATGGTACGGCCAGAAAGGATATTGGAGATTAAAGCACATATAGAGAGATAGAAGCCGAAGGAGGTAGTTTGGAAATAAGTTATTTGTGGTAGAATCTGCCAAAGGGTTTTGATATGTCTAGCGCATTATAGAAAATATTACACAGGTAACCATACTGGCGATGTGAAAGAATTTTATGGAACGATAAATGCTTAAGAAAATCTGAATTAAGAATATAATAAAAATCTTTCGAGATCCAAGAAATGAGAGAGATTGAACGATAGTTAGAATGATGAGAGCGGTCACCCATGTTTGGGACAAGTTGAATGAGACCATAATTCCAGCAAGAAAGGACGATATTAAAAACAAAATAAGCTGAGGCAGAAGAGTTTGCCGAGATGGGAGTCAGCATGGAAGCACAGTGTTTAAGGACATCCAGAGGAATACGATCTGGTCCGTACGCCTCCCTTATTAAGGTAACCATTTAAACAGATACATTGTTTGCTATGTATACAGTATTATATATATATATATATATATATATATATATATATATATATATATATATATATATATATATATATATATATTATGCTAGGTAGATGAACTGATAAATATATTTATTATGTAGTAACCAGTAGAAGACATTATATAAATCATAGAAAATACGAATGAATGCGATACCCTGTTCCAAAGAAGTGGGCCAAAACTCTTGAAAATTAACCTCTATAAGCCTAGCTCACATAAGACCAGGGTAATCGAGCATATATGTCTACCATTTGGGAAGGGTCAGCAAGGGAATAGGTGTGGAAATTTACAGCCCATCTGATCCAGCCCTTTTATATTTATAGAGGTTAGGGTTCACTGGCCTACCTATTTGGAACAGTGTATAGTTACAAAGAGAGATATATAAATATAGAGAGAGAGCGAGTTAAAGTAAGGATTATAAAGGATATAGTGAAGCTAATAAAAGATAGGATAGGGATAAGATACTAAGCCTTTTCTTAATCCCTTCACCCTCTTTGTCTTCTCTCTCTCTCTCTCTCTCTCTCTCTCTCTCTCTCTCTCTCTCTTTCTCTCCTACATTTTTGTTGTATGAACAGCCATTGTATATACTGTATAACGGAAATATAATAATCTGAATCTGGATCTCTCTCTCTCTCTCTCTCTCCTACATTTTTGTTGTATGAACAGCCATTGTATATACTGTATAACGGAAATATAATAATCTGAATCTGGATCTCTCTCTCTCTCTCTCTCTCTCTCTCTCTCTCTCTCTCTCTCTCTCTCTCTCTCTCTCTCTCTCCTACATTTTTGTTGTATGAACAGCCATTGTATATACTATATAACGGAAATATAATAATCTGAATCTGGATCTCTCTCTCTCTCTCTCTCTCTCTCTCTCTCTCTCTCTCTCACTCTCTCTCTCTCTCTCTCCTACATTTTTGTTGTATGAACAGCCATTGTATATACTATATAACGGAAATATAATAATCTGAATCTGGATCTCTCTCTCTCTCTCCTACATTTTGTTGTATGACCACTAATTGTATATTTAATAGAAATAAAATCTGAATCTGAATATCTCTCTCTCTCTCTCACTCTCTCTCTCTCTCCTACATTTCCCTAGCGGGAGGGGGTGACTGGAGCAACAATGATAAAAGAGGGAACAGACATGGACAGGAACTGACACCAGGAGATTTACAAGGTGTTGCAAGGAATAGTTGATATCTCAGAGACCTTCAAGGGGTGTGACCTGCATTTGTTCTCTCTTTTTCTCTCTTTCTCTGGGTTGTATCCATTCGGCCCCATTCAGCCTACTGTTTTAAGACCTGTTTCCCCATTCAGGTACTGATTTTTTTCCTGGCGAGGAGCAGCAAGCCAGCATATGTGTTTTAATGTTTCTGACAGCAGGCTAAATTTTTACATTTTTCGATAGAAAAATTTCTCCGGCAAAGCCTGATTTCTCCATATATTGCTGGCTCGCTTTCGCTCGCTATGATGAAATCGACACCTGGATGGGGATAAACGTCTTTAAACAGTAGGCTGAATGGGGCCGAATGGATACAAGCCAGAGAAAGAGAGAACATGAGAAAAAAAGCAGGTCACCCCCCTTAAGTCCATTCTGGGGAGACACTGGAAGTGGAAGGAGAGAGGTTGTTTATTGCACTGCGCTTATTACAGAGAATGTAAAATACTATCTACTTTCTTCTTGAACTGCTTTACTGAAGAACTCCTTACAACTTTTGAGGGAAGTTTGTTCCAGGTAGAACAACTCTTATACGTGAAAAGGTGTCCACAAATACTAGTGCTGAATCTTTTCAATTATAGCTCCCAGTCATGGTTGCGTGTTGTATTCATAATAAGGCTAAGCATTTTGCTATAAACCACATTGTCAAACCCATTAAGGGGAGGCAGACCGTTTTTCTGGACCCCCTTTTCCCTAATGTTTAGCCCCACTAGTTTTAAGACTATTAGACATTCGGGCCATTAGTTTGGCGATTTTACCACCTTTCGCCCTATTTCGTTGTCAATTTTAAGACCTTTCGTGCCATTTATATTGTTCTGGCGAACGAAAGCGAGCCTGCGAATTTAAGAGGAACCGGCCTTCGGCCGGGAAATTTTTCTACCGAAAAATGTACAAATTTATCTTGGGGATGTTTTTCTAAGCTTGATGGAGGTCTAGGGAGGAAACTAAACAAATATATGAATACGTGACTTAATAGACCAAACAAACGGTCAGTCTCCCCTTACGTATTTTCTAATTTCAGTGACGGACCTCATTGGCTGCATGTTTCCAACGGAAAGATATAAAGAACTTTCAACCGGTCCTAATAGCTCAGTCTTTCAATCAATGGAATAAGCTTTGTGGCCCTAGCATGTATTCTTTCCATTTGCTCTATATCTTTCTTGAGTGCTGGAGACCAGAATTGAACAGCATACTCCATGAGAGGGCGTATCAGAGCATTGTAAATTGTGAGGACTATTTCTTTATTACTATACTTAAATTGCCTCTAAATATAGTCCAATAATTTCTGAGCTATCTTCTCTACTTCAATGCACTGTTTAGAACACTTTAGGTCACTGCTGATCAAAACACCCAAATACTTTAAAAAATCAATCATTTCCAGAGAGGCATTCCCAATGAGAGAAAGAAAGAGAGATAGAGAGAGAGAGATACATAGATTTACATAAATCCATAGATACACTGGCCATGCAGATCTTACTATCCATGATTTAATCCTAGTAGAGATAGCAACCCTAAAAGAAAGTGGAAGGAAAGGATAGCAAAGATGAAGAGAGAGAGAGAGAGAGAGAGAGCGAGAGTGAGAGAGAGCGAGGTAAGCCAAGACAAGGGAAGGGAGTGCATACCAAGCCAAGATAAAGACAAACAGTAGGAGTGTAAATATAGGGAGACGAGGGGCTAAGGTGAGGGAATATACCAATTATTATAACAATTATTTATGGTTTAGGTTATTACATGAAGAACATTTCAATAATTTCAAGCATATACACTTTTGTTTTTTATTTAAAGGGGTCACCGGCTTCCTGGCGAGCGATAGCGAGCCAGCATTGTATGGTGAAATCCGGCTTCGCCGGAGAAATTTGTCTATCATGTTTTTCTATCATTTTTCTTTCTGTGCAAATTTAGCTTGCCGTCAAAACAAATATATTTATTATATACTGTATATGCTGGCTCGCTAGTTACCGTTCGCCAGGAAAATATTGAAACCTGGATGGGGGTAAACGTCTTAAAACAGTAGGCTGAATAGGGCCGAATGGATACCAGCCAAAGAGAGTACAAAGGAGTACAAAGGAGTACAAATGAGTACAAAGGAAATCAAGCAACAACAGATCTAGTGACCCTTCTAGGCTGCTAGTCCTCCAAAACATTGCGGATCAAGTGTCCAAACAGTGGTTAAGAGTGGGTAAGGGAAAATTGGAAAGGAAACCACTGCCCTGGAACTAATGTCCGTGGCAGGAATAGGAAGTTAGTAGGGGACAGAGGGGTTAGTAACATAACACAGTTATAAGGATCTGTCATATATCTGGGAAAAAGAGTGTAACGTCTTAGTAATATACTGTATAAACGCAATAATCCTTTGATGAATCTGAGGGTGAAATAGAATAATAGTATTAGTTTACAAACGCAGTCAGTCGCGGGTTTGATGCAAGATATTTGTCTAGGCTAAGCTTAATAGTCCATGAGCCAAGACCCGAATTTTGGGATATCGGTACCACCCGGGGTGACTAATTCTCTTAGGTGTTTTTAGCTTGCTACATGTCTCTAGTTTATGTTTTGATATGATAGCCCTTGCACATTGGTAGCTTAATGGTCGTTATCACTTCTTGAATAGACATACCCTACCGAAAATTCCGAAATTTTTTAAAATGTCAAATTTGGGGACAGGAATGCCTAAATGTCAACAAAATGCATATAGTAATTGTCACATTTAATACAAGTCCTGTAAATACACACTAAGCATGCCATGGGCTTGTACATACTATTATGGCAAATTACTACTCCTAAATATCATCTACGTCAGACTCGGAATCTGACTGTTGTGCCACCGGCTCTTCTTCAATAGCCTTGTTCTGACATGTCTGTAACCTGCACATGTCCGTGCATTTTAGACCATTGCTGAGGCAAGTACACTTAGGGAGTTCGCATGACCGCACACACTTGCAAGACAGTAGCTGCATAACAGCATCTGGTGCTGGTGAGCCTCGCATCCAGTTGACGGCAAGCTTACCGTCCTCATCTGTCATCCAACCGCAGTCTGTTGGGTTCGCAACAAATGGCTGGCTCTGAAGACTTCTCCTCCAGATCGCAGCCTGGTAGTTTTCACGCAGTGCATGCATGAAGAGGCAGTCCTCACAAGGAGGGAGTTGACTTGACTCTACCTCTCCACGTCTTGCACAGAACAGCTCATACCGAAGCTTGTTTACCTTAGTTGTGTGGGTAGATGGTAGGTACATGTGGCAGGTGATTTCCTGTAGCTTCTCAAAGAGTTCAGGAGACACTTCCCATGAGCGTCCAAGTTCGTGAAAAGCATGCTGGTATGTCTTGTCCATCTTCACCTGCTTGAGTGTCGTCATCTTCCCTCGGCCAGCGAATGCACTGACGGTATCACAGCCTGTAAAGGCATGCATACCAATCAATGAATCACACACGCTGCCTCCCAGTGTGCGGCTCAGTGTGGTGATATCCAGGAATCTTGTCCGGTTCTTCGTCCCGCACTTCTGGAACAGATGGGATGGGATCTTGTGGCACATGCCAAGACACAACACCATGACGTCTGTATCTTCTGCAGTGATGATGACAGACTTGTTCCCAGATTCTGCTGCATGAAGTGCATGGAGAAGAAGGCGTGTGTCTGCTTCTTCTTGAGTTGACTTAAGCTCAGGAGCCTCTTCCCACTGCTCTTTGGTGATCTTGAAGCAGCGCTGCTCACATGTGACATACAGCTCCTTGTCCTTGAGCTTCTCCCTGTGCTGTGGTGCCTTCCATTCTTCTACCAAGAACTTGATAAGACTTGCCTTGTTGGAGGAACTACCGAGTAACTTTCTCCACTGCTGGATGTTGTGCCCAGGTTGAATGTTCTTGAAATGAATTCCTGTGCCTGCACTTCTTTTGGCTCGTTCTGCATCCTTGATGGATGTCTCCTTGTAGATATCAAACACAACATCAATGCGCCTGCTCTTAGCACCTTCATGAACAGCGTGACTCAGTGCTGTACCTGCAAGCTGTGAAAAAGTTTTGTCGTTTCCCTTCAGTTTGTGGACCAGGCTCATCCCATCAATTATGGTAGCAGAGGGCTCGGGTATCACTTCTGCAGGAGAAACATTCCTCTCTAACTCCTTTGCGAGGGCAGCCTTGTTGGTCTTGCGGAGAGACCCATCACCGCTGGCAAGTGCCCAAGGCAAAGGCCCCAGGGGATGAGCCAAGACATCACTCATTTTGAGCTTTCTGTTCTCGGCAACAAGGATCATCTGGCCAAATAGGTTCCTGTCAGCCTTTAAGATAACCTCCTTGGCATGGTCTTGTGAGCGTGGCTTCATTCTGATGTTAGTGAACGTTCTCAGTTTCGTCTTCATCATCGTGTCATGAAACTGTATAGTTGGCGTATCGATCTCCAGGCGCTCTTCCTTGAAGGCTTGATATGCATCCTCTCCTATTCTGTAGGCCCCTAGAAGGTCTTTGACAACTTCTGGTGGTGTCATAGTCGCAGTTGACAAACTGACAAGATCTTCTTGCTCTGCGTTGAAGGGGTTCAACCAGCTGGTCTCCATCAGTTGAACTAAAGATTGGACATCGGCCTCATCTCTTCTAATCCTGGGCATCTGTAGGTCTGGGTGGCTGAAGTCAGTATACTTTTGGCCTACTACCATAGTCCTGAGCTGCCTTAAGTACCTGCTGCGATACTCCGATGTCAGGTAGTACCTGGCGACAGCTCCGCCTTTCAGGCTGAAGCCTTTTGTGCCCCCTGGTGTCTGGGTGTCTTTGTTGATCGTCTCTTCGATTGTCTGGTCCACAGGGATCCGTCCAAAGGGATTCTTGCTACCGATCTGGACCGAAAAGCCACCTTGCATGAAGTGTTCATGGACCTCTGGGTGTTCAATGGGCAGTCGAGACATCAAGGCATAGTAGTAGGTTAGGAACCGGGCATAGTTCACTTTGTCATAGGCAAAACACCACGGTATCATCTGTCGGATTGCTCCTAGGTGGAGCATCCAGTTGCCTTCTCTGGAGGCTCGAATTAAGTCCAGCATGATCTCAACCATGTCCAGGTATGACATCCAGAATGCTGAGAGGTTGTGTTCATCTCTGAGGGTCTCAAGATAAACTTGGAAAAGCTTCATGATATGTGTGCATGATTCACTCTCCATCAGCTCTTGAAAGAGTCCCTGAGACACATTGCTGTGAAAGCTGTTGATGTCCTTCAGTGTTTCATCTAGATGGTGTATGTCCCTTGAATGGTTTTCTTCTAGCCATGAAAGGAAGCCTTTCCATGCAAGCCTCATCAGTGCTTCATACACGAGCTTGTGTAGTCTCACTGCTCTGTTGTACCTCTTGCCGTTCATCACTCCTGACACTGATCCTTCTGCGATGATACCTGATTCCACACACAGATCTCTAAGACCTGCATCTTGAAACCTCTTTCCTATGGTGGAGATGAGATTACAGATTGTGTGGAAGACGCCCATCCTGATGATAATGTTCTTGAACTTCTCTTGTTTCCAGATAACTTCGGCAGCTTTGGCATAGAGTGCTTGATCAAACACGCACACAATCTTGTTAAGCTGTAAGTACTGCATGATAGCATGCGTTTGTTCCAAGATTTCATTAACGGTGGACATTTCTGTTGCGGGAGCATTGATAGTGGGCAGGTAGCTTACAGTGTCCTGAACCACTGCAATGTCTCTGCGCATTTTGATGTTGAACCCAGTCCAACTGCTGATGGACTGGTCCTCATGGTCTGACATTCGAGTAAGAAGCCAGATATGGTTCTTTGTCTTTGAATCCTGGACTTCCTTGGTAGTGTCGACATACGCAGTCTCAATCCTAGGTGGCCCTGCCCGCCGCCCAACATTGTATATTGGCAGCATTGATGATGTCTGAGTGATGCTTCTTATCTTGGACTTGGTAATCTCTGGCAGGACTTTCTCTGGCACAGAGCCTGCAACCTTGGACTGGACAGCAATGCCATTGACTCTATGAGAAGTGCCTGCTCCACTTAGGGTCTCTTCAAGTCGGTCAATGTTATCCCAGGCCAGGGTTGTGAACACACCAGGGTAGATGTTTGCTGGCAGTGGAATGTCATCCTTTGAGCATTCCAGCTTCTGGATACAAAGGGCTGTATCGATCTCCTCAAACATTGAGTAAGACACACAGTGACCAAGACGATTCAGAGTTCGGATCAGTTCTGTGTTTCCTGTCAAAGACTTTACAGCATTGGTCAGCAGTACGTGCTTGGGTGGTTTTGTCTTGCCACTGGTAACAGCAAAGACCAAGTCACTGCCAAAGGAAGTGGCAAGACGTTGACCTCTTTCAGAGGGAGTTTCACACTCACACTCTCCTGTCAGCAGGGTGTGCAGGAATTGAGTGACTGCTGCAGGAATGACATTCTGATCTGTATCGGGAGGCCATGGCTGACTCACATCTTGTTTATTGATCTCATTCCTCAGCTGCATTCCTGCTTTGGTTAAGACATCTTCAGAGTTAGCTGCTCTTGCTTCTTGCAGGTCTTTTGCCATTTTGTGTGCTTGCCGGGCAAGGTCGTCCATTGAGAGGCTGCGTGGATAGATTAGAAGCTTTCCTTTCTCATCTGGGACAAAGCGTAGTGATTCTCCAAACTCGGTTTCAATCTTTCGGCGAACATGTTTCTTTGTCGCTGGTTTCAGTTGGATAATACCACGGGACATCATGGATCTCTCAAGCCTAGATGTGAGGTTTGTCATAGGCAGTACCTCTGGGTTGGGGAATAATTTGGTCCTTATATACAAGCAGAGTTCCTCGAGGGCTTCTGTCTCAACCTCTTCGTAGCGTGCTTCCTCGCTTTCTTCCTGATTTTCACCTGCACCCGACCTGGCGGCCGCTGGGAAATCATCTTTTGTGAAGAGTTTGTAGCACGACTTGTGGTAGTGACCCTCTGCAGCAACAAGGTCTCTGCTAACTAAACCAAGGATTCTCTGGTTGAGTTTCCTTATTGCTGCTCTGCGAATCTTCTCATCTGCTCGTAGCTCAACACACTGTATGAGTGGCTCCCTTGTCTTTGTTGTTTTTATGTACTTGCTTGACTTCTCGCAGAAGATACATACTTTGGCATACACCCTGCTAGTACTAGGGGCATCCCTTGATGCCCTCCTCCTGGGGTCGACGCTTGC
>CM064566.1:36976839-37000341 GCA_032716605.1 Paralithodes platypus
TAATAAATCTGGCAGAATTGTATAACCTAAAATTGCTATAATATTAACCCTCTCTGTACCAGCATCGTCTTTTATATTTTATTATATCTCTATTTAGATGATTTTGTGCAACTTAAAAAGGATCTGTCGTAATACAAACGGGTAAAGTAAGATAGTTCGAAGCCTGTTAATAACTGGAGGCACTTCTCAAACTGAATAAAATCGTCTAATAGTAGCCAGCATATAATGAAATAGAAGCCACTGGTACTGACAGGGTTAAGTAATAAATAATAAAGCTGCTATCTTCTAGATGTGTGTGAATTTGTATTTTATTTGTGTGTGTTCATTGTTTTATGTTGTGTTGTCCCTATTCTGGCTCTGTCTTGAGTCGGCCACCCCCAAAACAAAAGACAAAAATAGGAAAAGAGGGAAAACGAAAAGGAAAAAAAATAAGAAAAGTGGGGATTGGGCCTGAGTATATAGAACATAATATAGAATAGTGGGGATTGGGCCTGAGTATATAGAACATAATATAGAATAGTGGGGATTGGGCCTGAGTATATAGAACATAATATAGAATAGTGGGGATTGGGCCTGAGTATATAGTATAGAAAAGTGGGGATTGGGCCTGAGTATATAGAACATAATATAGAATAGTGGGGATTGGGCCTGAGTATATAGAACATATATAGAAAAGTGGGGATTGGGCCTGAGTATATAGAACATAATATAGAAAGGGGATTGGGCCTGAGTATATAGAACATAGTATAGAAAAGTGGGGATTGGGCCTGAGATATAGAAAGTGGGATATGGAATGGTATTGGGCCTGAGTATATAGCCTAATAGTGGGGAGGGGATTGGGCCTGAGTATATAGAACATAATAGAATAGTGGGGATTGGGCCTGAGTATATAGAACATAATATAGAAAAGTGGGATTGGGCCTGAGTATATAGAACATAATATAGAATAGTGGGGATTGGGGCCCTGAGTATATAGAAACATAATATAGAATAGTGGGGATTGGGCCTGAGTATATAGAACTAATATAGAATAGTGGGGATTGGGCCTGAGTATATAGAACAATTAGAATAGTGGGGATTGGGCCTGAGTATATAGAACATAATATAGAATAGTGGGGATTGGGCCTGAGTATATATAGAACATATATAGCATAGATCTTCATTATGAACCAGGTATGAAATAAAACTTGGAAATATTTAAATGCAACCAATAAAATACATATAAGGAAAATATATAAAAATAGCAATCCTTTCAAATTATTTTATAAAAACTTAGCTATACTATCATGATTTAAGGGGGAGACCTTTTCTGGGCCTCCTTCTCACTCATGCTTAGCATATTAGTTTTGAAATTAAGGCGTTCGTTCCATTAGTGGCGCGATACTAAGACCTATCGCCCGATTTATTTTCCTATATTAAGACCTTTCGTGCCATTTAGGTGTCGATTTTTTCCTAGCGAGCGGTAATTCTAGAAGGAACCGGCCTTTGGACAGGTCATATTTCTACCGAAAAATGTACACACTTATCGTGAAAGGGGGTCTAGGGGGTGCTACTTAAAGCTTGATGGAGGTCTAGCAAGGAATAATAAATAGATAAATAGATAAATAATGATAAATACATATACCAAAAACAAACATACACCCTTAAATATATAATGGTAACAATATGTGCAGCGCGAAACTAAACTAAAGGTGCAGTAAAAAGAAAGATGACATTACAAACAAAGAACCAAAAGTTATGTTAATAATACAAGGGACCCCAGCTTTGTCGCAATATGTAACCCGCAGAGGAGGAGGGTGCGAGGGCTGAGAGAGAGAGAGAGAGAGAGAGAGAGAGAGAGAGAGAGAGAGAGAGAGAGAGAGAGAGAGAGCGATGGGAGAGCGAGGGTGCGAGTTACACAGATACTCAGACCACACAGACCTTGCGGTCCCAACTAGGTGGTCCGGCCTTAATATTACTAGACAGGGACAGTTTATAGTAGAAGAATAGGACAGTACAGTAGAAGGTTCTCCCCCCCCCCTCCCCCCCCCCACCTCCGGCTAAAGAGCCGTACCGGAAAATAGGATGAAGTGTATCCTTATGGGTCAGGAAATGCCCACAAGGAAAGTTTTGATATAGTATAGGAAAACATTAATTTAAAAGGGAAATTACATATGCCTACTGATTAATTCATATTAATCCAATCCTCATAAGATGATCGTCCAATCTTTTCTTAAACGTATCAATAGAATTACTGTAGACCACCTCCCTTGGTAAACTATTCCACTCTTTAACCACATTGTATGTGAAGAAATTTAGTGTCACATCTAAGGATGCCTTTTTTCTAATTAATTAAATTCCATTACTTTGGGTTGCAGCATTGTTATTAACCCTTTCATGCATTTATGATGCGGAGGTTGTCAGATTAGCAATACAAAATAGAGTTCTCTCACTCCTATAATTACCTCTCCAAAATTAGTGTTCTGCCCACAGCTAACTCAAAGACAACTGCAGAGGTTGAAGTAACTAAACTAAAGATTTCTAAGTACCCCTGATGGTAACAAGGGCTTTGAAGTATCCCCAATACGCTCAAAATCGCGTCATATGTCGGAGAGGGTTAATCGTGAACAGTGCACTGATATCTACTCTGTCAAATCCTTTAATTATCTTAAAACACTCGATAAGTTGGCCTCTAAACCTCTTTTTCTTAAGCGAGAACATATTTAATGTATTTAATATTTCATTATGTGGCTTCTTTTTCAGAGAGATAATTAGTTTAGTTACTCTATGCTGAAAGTAAAAAGTGCACTGCATCAAGGAATTGTTATGACAACAGTGATGTATGGGGCTGAGACATGGGCTGCGACATTTCAAAAAGGAGAAAAGAGGGCTGGATGTGATGGAGATGAGCAGCTTGAGGAGTGTGACGCTCACCGCTTCCCCCAGAACCGCATGGCTTACTAGCTAGGACTCGCCAGGGCAGAGAATATAGCTACAGTCTACCTATCATTGTGTACTTTCCTTCTCGAGAAAGCTTGTGTTGCAGACAGTTCAGAACTGTTCTTTATTTTCGTCTGTCACAATCCTTTATATTTTATTTAGTCAATTGAAAGTATTGTGTTAAGTAGTTGAATGATGGGAAGGCGAGCGGGAGAGGGAGAGAGAGAGAAACAAGGTGGTGTGACTTGGTAGTGAGTGCGGCGCGTGGCTGGCCCCCTTACATAGGCCTCGCGGGATTCGTTGCCTCCTGCCTAACACTGCCTACTATGCGGCTGCTTACTGGGCGACTATCGCGCGCCCTCGTGCCATTCTTGCAAACTGGGACTCCAACCAGGAGGTCCATGGGAATATCCTTGTCAGATCCTTCCCAGACAGCATACTCTAAGCATCTCCCTTGAACTGTCCCACACTCTTGTCTTAGAATCTTTCTCTCCTACTGTTTCTATCATTTCCACTACTTCCTCACCTTTTATTAATATCAATTCCCCTCTGGTTCTCTGCATCCACACCTTGAATTGGTGGCCAGACTGTATTATATGCTGGATCTCATAATTATTATTTCTTATGTACTAGATTAAGGTTGAAGATAGTCATTGTCTTTTTGGGAGATTGTATTGCTCAGACTGTCTCCATCAATCACTAATGTTTCTACAGGGTTAAATAATGCTAGACTAGGGATCAGGTACCTTGCTGTTGGTGTTTTCAATGTGTGTAGGCTACTTTGAGCTACACGACACTACGGATTCTGTGGGTTACCTGGGTGGATCTTTTGTCTGTGTACCTTGGAGTTTAGACTGTGTAGTGCATGAGGGCTGCTTGCCAAATCCACCCAACACTGTTCTAACTCTATTTGCTTTTACTTTTGAGGGTCGCCAGGAGGATACTCGATACTTGCGATCGAGAATCCTCAAGAGAGCACCCCTTCATATTAACGTAATCAGGCCGCACAGACCCAAGGGCTATGCTTTAATAAATAATATCTGTCACTCCTTTATGAAAGAAAGTGTTGTAGAGGAGTCTATGGATTAAAGTAACGTTAAGTAAACCTTCTTCTTGTTTGCATTAGATCACTCTTATGATTTAATTAAGTTAACTATCTTTTCCTTGTGTACCATAACTAAGCAACCATATGTTATAGGTAATAGGCTGTTTCAGAGAACATCAGCCTATAGTAGAAGCACATAGATACTGAGAGTTAAGATACCCCGCTATCGCAGATATAACTCTGGAGGGAATATGTGTTCTTTGTTCGACGGGATTATATATCAGGGGTTGGATCTAGCGTTCCGTTGTTGCATTTATGCCAGTCTAGTCCAATGTATAAGAGCCACTGATTTATGCGAGACCCGATCGTAAAAAATTACGACCTAGCTCAGGATTTGGTGAACTGACATATAATTGCAGGTTATTGTGCAGATTTTTCTCACAGTTTAGGCAGTGAACATTTGTTGATTTTGTGGAATATTTTTTGAGGACATGCAAGAATTATTTTGTTAGCAAAGTAATATAGCACTTAAGCTGTCTCCGAGAATTTTTTATTGTGAATATTGTGGTATAAGAGTTTGGGGTACTATCTTTTTTGTGTATCAAAGTGAAAAATCTTCAGTGAGCATCATGTCTTATAGCGGATCAGTGCAGGATGAGGACACAGTACGTGATGTAGAAGCTGAGGAGCAGCAGCATGGGCAGGTTGTTAACTTGGTGAACAGTGAGGAGGATGCAAGGATTTTTTACAATGGCCTGTTACTTCCGACCGGTTGGTGGGTATGAATCGGTACGGTCTCCAGTGCTTAGCCGCAGCTATCGGTTATGTATGTACTAGTGGCATGACCAAGGATGACCTGATGACGTGTGTGCTGGGTGGAGTGACTGGCGTACGAGGTAGGGTGAGTGCTCAGAGCCCTTTGGCCGAGCTTCCCCTTCACTCGACTCCCAATCCTCCTATTGGAGTGCCGACCCTGAGCACGCTTCCGTAGGGGGGTAGTGACTGGCAGGGTGGTTTGCCCTGGGGGGATCACCAGGTATTTCTAACATCATTGCTTCTCCTCCTCCTCCTCAAGGTTTGACCCCGGAGATGTTCTTTCAGCTCGAGATGGCAAAGATGCAACATCAGAGTCAACAGCAGATAGAGCTAGCTAAGATAGAAGAGAGAAAAGAGCTGGCTAGGATGCAGCAACAGACGAGGGAAGCTGAGCTTAGGACTGAACTAGAATCTACAAGATACTGTGATGACATGGATTTAGAGAAGTCTCGTGTTGAGACGACGGGACAGCGACTCGGTACTGGAAACCGTGCGCATGATCAGTCTCTGTCGCACCTTCTCAAACTGGTCCCTGTATTTGACGAGTCTGGTGTCACAGAGTTTTTCAATAGATTTGAGAAGAAGTGCCGGGAGCATCAGTGGCCTGAAGTTAAGTGGGCGGCCCTTGTGTCCTCTAGACTCGTAGGTAAGGGGCTCAAGGCTTACGATGCACTGCCTTTGGAGTCCTGCGTAGTTTATGAGGAGCTCAAGGAGGATGTCCTGCGGGCATACGAGCTACAACCCGAGACATATAGGTTAAAGTTCCGGGGTGTGACTAAGGGGCGAGACAGTACCTTCTTGGAGGACGCCCGGGACCTGTCCGACGCTATGGGAAACTGGCTCAGATCAGAGAAGACAACTACGTTTGATGAGATGAAACAGTTTATGCTTCTAGAGCAGTTTTATAAGTGTACGGGCGGCGACTTGACTTTAAACCTTAAAGAGAAGAACCCAAGAACTCTCGTAGAAGCAGCAGAGATGGCTGATCTTCGGTTGTCACTAATTCGGGGGTGCGGCTCTGCACAGAGAAACGATGTAGGCGTTAAGGAGCGATACCCTCCCCCTCCCCGGAATATGGACACACATAAATTTAAAAGCAATGACACCAAGACTGCTCACAAAACCTAGCACCGCCCCGTTTAAGAAGGGTCAGGGGACTTTTACACATCAGTATAAGTCCAAGGGGAAATTTGAGTGTTATCACTGTCACAAAGAGGAGCACATGGCAAAAGCTTGTCCGAGCAGACCTCCCACGGCGGCTGTGTCATTGGCTCGCAGCATTGGGGTGTTCCAGAAGTCTTCTGTGTTTGCTGGAGGCATAAGATCAGAGGATGGAGCACCGCCAGTGAAGAAGGATCCGGAAGGCTCGAACCCTGTCCGCAATGCCTTTTGCGACCATAGAGGGCATGGCTGCGTGAAGTGGGGGGGAAAGAAGCACGGGGTATAGCTTTTGCGTGACACAGGTGCCTCTCAGACACTCTTGAAGAATTTGACTGGTAGACCCATAAACGCGGCGCGGGTAGTTGTGGTGCAGGGAGTTAATGCAACTAGGTCATACCCGCTTGTTAGAATGGAGCTTGAAGTTGACGGTGTGACTCGCGAACTGGATGTGGGAATCGTGGAGAAATTGCTTGTTGGGGGCGTCGACCTCCTTCTCGGCAATGACTTTGCGGTGCCTGCTTCTAAGGTTTCACCCTTAGTCGTTGCCGAGGAGCCGGCCGACGTGAGTAGGGAGGAACAGGAGTGGGTTGAGAAGTGTCAGGTGCAAGCAATGGCGTGTGTTGTAACCAGATCTCTCGCATCCAGGGAGTCACAGCCTAACAAACAGTCTAAAATAAGCGGAGGAACGGTCACGAGAAGGTGCTGAAAGCTGATACGGTGGAGAGTCTAGTACCAGCAGCGCTTCTCGGCGACTCAGTATTAGCACCGTTATTAGAGTCTGGAGAAGCACCACCACCTGTCACTGAGAGTGTAGAGGCAGGGCTTAAAGAGACTCAGAGGCAGCAACGGTATACACGGAGAGAGCAACGGGATGCAAAGTTCGATGTTGGGGGAGAGCATTAGTTGTTTCGCAAACACTTAGACAGGCTAGCTCCCTCAGATATTCGCAAATTGCAGCTAAAAGACCCGGAGGTTCTAAAGTGTAGTAACGGTGCTGTCGAACTCGAAGAGGACAGGGATGCAAAGTCTGGAGATTTTTTTTTCATTGATGGCATCTTGTATCGGCGATTCCAAGACCCGCAGAGAAGTTGGGAGGGTGGGTCAGGAGTGGTAGACCAGCTGATCGTACCGAGGATATGCAGGGATAGCCTACTAAGGTTGGCTCATGATTTACCGCTGGCGGAACACTTGGGTGTCCGTAAGACGGTGGCGGCTTTGGGGAAACTGTTTTTGGTGGCCTGGTTTGAGAGCACAAGTGGTGTCATGGGTGGCAATGTGCAGTGTGTGCCAAAAGGTCAGAAAACCTAACCAGTGCATCCCAAAGGCTCCGTTACACCCAATTCCCGTCAGCGGGCCTCCCTTTAGTAAAGTAGTAGTCGACATGGTTGGCCCCCTCCCCCCCACAAGTGCCGGAAATAAATATCTCTTGACAGTCATGGACGTAGCAACTCGGTACCCAGACGCATACCCGATGAGAAATGGTTTGGCGAAGACGGTGGTCCGTAACTTACTATTATACTTCTCCCGGTACGGATACCCGCAGGAGTTACAGTCAGACCAAGGATCGAATTTCACCTCCAACTTGTTCGTTCAGACAATGAAGCAGCACGGGATAGTCACTGTAGTGTCATCTGCTTATCACCCAGAGAGTCAGGGGGTGTTAGAGAGGTGGCATTCCACTCTAAAAAGCATGCTTCGCTTCTATTGTCTTGAGAACGGCAAGGACTGGGATCTTGGCCTGCCGTATGTGTTATTCGCTGCACGAGAGGTACCTGGGGAGAGTTTGGGGTTTAGCCCTAATGAGCTTGTGTTTGGACACCGCGTCAGAGGGCCTCTCCACATGGTAAAGGAGATATGGGAAGGCACCGCTAAACCATGTTCTATGCTTAAGTATGTCCTTGAGAGTAGAGAACGAATGTTGCGTAGTCTGGAGTTGGCTGGCCGCAATCTGGTAGGCTCTCAGGCCCTCATGAAGGACAGGTACGACCACAAGGTGAAACTCAGGGAGTTTCACGTGGGTCAGGAGGTGTTGATACTACTCCCTCTTGTATTTCACCCCTTATCCGCAAAGTACGCTGGTCCTTATAGGGTAGCAGAGAAGCTCTCGGACTTAGATTACCTGGTGGCCACTCCAGACAGGCGTAAGAGGAATCAATTATGTCTATGTCAACCTGATGAAGGAGTATGTGAGGCGCCCACCTGAGCCTCTCACTGTCCCCGTGATGACTTTCAGCAGTACAAAGGAGTACAAAGGAGTACAAAGGAAATCAAGCAACAACAGATCTAGTGACCCTTCTAGGTTGCTTGTCCTCCAAAACATTGAGGATCAAGTGTCCAAACAGTGGTTTAGAGTGGGTAAGGAAACATTGGAAAGGGAATTACTGCCCTGGAACTAATGTCCGTGGCAGGATTAGGAAGTTAGTAGGGAAAGATGGGTTAGTAACTGAGGGGGGAATAAAATAAAGTTATTCATTTACAAACGCAGTCAGTCGCGGGTTTGATGCGAGATATTTGTCTAGGCGGAGTTTAAATGAATCAACGGTGATGCAGTCTATAACGTTTCGGGGAAGCCCATTCCACAAGTTGACAACTCGATTGAAGAAGAAATTCTTAGATTCGTGTGAGTTAAAAGATTTACCAATAATTTTGCAACCGTTCCCCGCGTGTAATTAGATTGGTCGATAGTGAAGTACTTACTACAGTTCATATTGTCGATGCCTTTGATGATTTTGAACACTTGAATTAAGTCACCTCTTAATCTGCGCTGGGTTAAAGGAAATAGATTTAATTCTCTAAGACGCTCTTCGTATGGTTTGTTCTTTAGGCTAGGTATCATTTTGGTAACTATACGTTGAACTCGTTCTAGCTTGTTTATATCTTTTTGGTAATAAGGGCACCAGGATTGAACGCAGTATTCCAGAAGAGGGCGGACTAAGGAATTGTAAAGGGTTAGGATAACGTCTTTGGATTTATGCTCAAATGTCCTGCCTATAAAGCCAATTATTTTGTTTGCCTTCTTAACAACTTCTGAACATTGTTGACTCGGTTTTAGGTTACTCGATATTGTTACTCCCAGATCGGTTTCTCTGTTTACATTCTGTAGCTGAGTGCCATTCATCGAATAGTTTGCTTTCTCATTTAGGTATCCGATATGTAGTACTTTACATTTATCCGCATTGAAACTCATTTGCCAAATTTGGGCCCAACATGACAATTTATCTAGATTGTGTTGCATAATCGTCAACTTGTTCTTTTGAGAGTACGCTATTTGCAATTTTTGTATCGTCAGCAAATTTTGAGATTGTGCAGGTGAGACCCTCATCTATGTCGTTGAGTTGAGTCAAGGTGGAGAAGGAGAACGGGAGAGTCATGCGCAGGTGGATGACAACTGGGATTATCATGTTTCTGCAGATCAGTGGGCGGGAAACACGAGACAGGCGGCTCATGAGGCTTTGCAACACCTACCTGAGCAACAGCGTGTGGCTGTCGAGCGCCTATTCGGTTTTATACGCTACTGTATTTGCGGAACACCCAGGCCTCACTACTCATGAGGTGCACGCCGTTGACGTCGGAGACCACCCACCCTTCAAATCAGTGCCCTATAGGGTGCCCCCTATTAAACTTCCGGCCTTCCGGGCGGAGTTGGAGTATATGTTGCAACAGGGACTGATCGAGAAGGGGGCGGTAAAGTGGACATCTCCCGCAACGCTGCAACCTAAGCCGGATGGCAAGGTGCTTCTGTGTTGATTACCGCAGCAGACTAAACGGCTTGACTCCCACGAACCCATATCCTCTTCCCCGGGTCGATGACTGTGTAGACAAGATTGGCAGGGCCAAGTTCTTGACCAAGGTGGACCTGGTAAAAGGTTACTGGCAAGTGCCTTTGTCTGAACAGGCGAGAGGTGTGTGGTTTTGTGGTGGATGGTGCTACATATCGTTGTAATGTCATGCCGTACGGTCTAAAGAACGCACCAGCGACCTTTCAAAGCTTGATGAACGAGTTGGTGGCTGACATTCCGAACTGTACCGTGTACCTGGATGACGTCATTATCTACGATGACGATTTCAAGAGCCACTGTGAACATGTAGAATCCCTATTTCAGAAATTAAGCGAGGCAAACTTGGTGGTCAACCTGGGAAAGTGTGATTTTGTGCGGGCTACTGCAGTATCTGGGGTTCATGGTAGGTTTGGGCCAGGTGTGCCCCCCACAGAACAAGATATTGGCTATTAACCACTTCCCCAGGCCGTCCACCAAGAAGCAGATCATGAGGTTTATGGGCATGATTGGTTACTACCGCTGCTTTATACAGGGCTATTCTACTGTGCTGGCTCCTCTGACGGACCTATTGGCCAAAGATAGAAAGTTTAAGTGGGCACCTGAGTGTGAGAGGACTTTTTTGCTAGTAAAACACCTGTTGTGTTCTCACCCAATCCTCAGGGCCCCGGACTTTAGCCGACCATTCCATCTGGCAACTGATGCCAGTGGTGTGGGGGCTGGTGCCGTTCTGATGCAATCAGACGAAGATGGGCTGGAGCACCCAATCAGTTTTTTCTCAAAAAAGTTCAACTCGGCGCAGAAGAACTATTCAGTAGTTGAGAAGGAACTGCTGGCGATTGTGCTAGCGCTTCAGGCACTTTGAGGTGTATGTTCCAGCCTATGGACCAGTTGTGGTGATCTACACCGACCATCACCCCCTCAAGTTCCTGAATCAATTCCATAACCGGAATATGAGGCTGACCAGGTGGTCATTAATGTTGCAGGAATACAACCTAGACATACGCCATATTGCCGGTTCTGAGAATGTGATTCCAGATTGCTTATCGAGGGTGGAAGACCCGGGGTAGATCATCACAAGGGTAGCCTCCTACTTTGGTTTGATTAGTATGTTTACGTCTGGTGCTTGTTGGCTCGCGTGTGTAGCCCAGCGTATTGGGTCGTAAAGTAGGAGTTGCTGTGTTGGTATAGAAGTAAAAACTAGGCTTGCCCCTGTAGTGCAGCCGCCATAAACATATTAAAAATATAAAAATCCTATAAAAACTCTTTCTTTGATAGTTAATTTTTTTAAAGAATGTTATAGCAGAAATTCTGAGTTGTACTCCTCTCAGAAGGCTGGGCTAGTGAAGCTCGCTCTTATGAGCATAACTATGTAATTTAATCTATTGTGTTGGGAAGGGTTGTTAATTTATAATGTGTTATTTTGATGAGAACTGTGCTTTACATTTCATTGTCGCTGGGTGGCTAGGAGTGGCGAATTTTGTATGGGTTCTGCGTGTCAGATTTAGAGCTCATAGTTGGAGCCTCTTAAAAATCTTGGGTGGTATGTGACGCTCACCGCTTCCCCCAGAACCGCATGGCTTACTCGCTAGGACTCGCCAGGGCAGAGAATATAGCTACAGTCTACCTATCATTGTGTACTTTCCTTCTCGAGAAAGCTTGTGTTGCAGACAGTTCAGAACTGTTCTTTATTTTCGTCTGTCACAATCCTTTATATTTGATTTAGTCAATTGAAAGTATTGTGTTACTAGTTGAATGATGGGAAGGCGAGCGGGAGAGGGAGAGAGAGAGAGACAAGGTGGTGTGACTTGGTAGTGAGTGCGGCGCGTGGCTGGCCCCCTTACATAGGCCTCGCGGGATTCGTTGCCTCCTGCCTAACACTGCCTACTATGCGGCTGCTTACTGGGCGACTGTCGCGCGCCCTCGTGCCATTCTTGCGAACTGGGACTCCAGCCAGGAGGTCCATGGGAATATCCTTGTCAGATCCTTCCCAGACAGCATACTCTAAGCATCTCCCTTGAACTGTCCCACACTCTTGTCTTAGAATATTTCTCTCCTACTGCCTCTACCATTTCCACTACTTCCTCACCTTTTATTAATATCAATTCCCCTCTGGTTCTCTGCATCCACACCTTGAATTGGTGGCCAGACTGTATTATATGCTGGATCTCACATTTCTTATGTACAAGATTAAGATTGAAGATAGTCATTGTCTTTTTGGGAGATTGTATTGCTCAGACTGTCTCCATCAATCACTACTGTTTTTACAGGGTTAAATAATGCTAGACTAGGGATCAGGTACCTTGCTGTTGGTGGTTTCAATGTGTGTAGGCTACTTTTGAGCTACACGACACTACGTATTCTGTGGGTTACCTGGGTGGATCTTTTGTCTGCGTACCTTGGAGTTTAGACTGTGTAGTGCGTGAGGGCTGCTTGCCTAATCCACCCAACACTGTTCTAACTCTATTTGCTTTTACTTTTGAGGGTCGCCAGGAGGATACTCGATACTTGTGATCGAGAATCCTCAAGAGAGCACCCCTTCATATTAACGTAATCAGGCCGCACAGACCCAAGGTCCACACTAGGCTAGGAGCTGCCTTGCTCCACCAGAATTCTGTACCTTTGCGCATCCCAGCTAGACTTTATTAACCCGGGTAGACATTAGCTGGATTAGATCATATACTCTTTTATGCATACCAATTATTTTTACACAAGCATTTTGAGGTCTAGGTTGCTGTAGAGAGACACAACCAGGATAGACCGGTTTTGTTAATAGGAGTACTACTTTTTCGTGGCGAGCATTATTACAGTTGCACCGCTTATAATATTCTTGTGTCCAATAACATTATATGTCCAGCCTTTTTGTGTATTTAGCCTACACGTGCATTGTCCTGCCTCCTGCTATTTTGTGGTTCCATTTCCGATACGCTCTTCTTAGTAGCATCCGACATTATTCAGAAGATTCCTTGTTCGGTGCTTGAGGACTTTACAACACTTTCTTTCATAAAGGAGTGACAGATATTATTGATTAAAGTAACGTTAAGTAAACCTTCTTCTTGTTTGCATTAGATCACTCTTGTGATTTAATTAAGTTAACTATCTTTTCCTTGTGTACCATAACTAAGCAACCATATGTTATAGGTAATAGGCTGTTTCAGAGAACATCAGCCTATAGTAGAAGCACATAGATACTGAGAGTTAAGATACCCCGCTATCGCAGATATAACTCTGGAGGGTATATGTGTTCTTTGTTCGACGGGATTATATATCAGGGGTTGGATCTAGCGTTCCGTTGTTGCATTTATGCCAGTCTAGTCCAATGTATAAGAGCCACTGATTTATACGAGACCCGATCGTAACAGAGTATGTGTGGAGTTCCTCGTAGAGACGGATTGAGGAATGAAGAGATACGTAGGAGAGTGGGGCAGCAGGAACATTTGTCAGCCAGAGTGGACAGAAGGGTGCTCATGTTGAACGAAAAGGGAGATGAAAGGCTTACAAAGAGAATATGTGAGTCAGGTACAAGGGGAGATATAAGGGCAGGAAGACCCCCATTGAGATGGAGAGAATGTTTAAGAAAGCTTTGGATGATAGAGGAATGACTATAGATCAGGCAGGGGAAGTCGTGGTGGACAGGAGTGAATGGAGAATGCTTGTGAATAGTTGAGTGAACACGTGGTCATTTGGAGTAAGGGGTCGGGCGCAAGTTGGACTAGATAATAGTCCATCAGGCGCCTGGCCCGGGAGACGATTAATATGAAGGGTGCGCCTGGAAGTGTGGTGAGGAGGCTTGTGGCTTTAGCTCCGCTGCATGTCTGCTTGCCAAGATCGGAACCTCTCCGGTGGTTGGGGGCTGGGGAGTGCTGGAGCAACCTTGGTGACCCTGGTCTCTGGGTCTTCTCCTGTGACCTAGATGTGTGTGAATTTGTGTTTTTTATCTGTGTTTATTCGTTGTTTTATGTTGTTTTTGTGTTTTTCCCTGTTCTTGCTCTGTCTTGAGTCGGCTACCCCCATAATGGGATTGGGCCTGAGCATATAGATAGATAGATAGATAGACTCTATGCTGCATAGATTCGAGTTTTGTAATGTTTTTCTTGAGATACAGGGACCAGAATTGAACTCCATATTTAAGATGGGGTCTAACAATGCTTTTGAATAACGGCAAAATAATGGGACACTGGTTTACCCAAGCTCTAATTTCCGCTATTGCAGAGAGGGATTAGAGGCCATAAGGATGAGAGACAAATACTCGTTCAGTTAGGACTCGACTCAGGGCCTCTTGCGTTGGAATATAAAATGCTACCTCTGCTCCACTCCTGGCTTCAAAGAGTTCTTCTGTGTGTTCGTGAAATAGAATCGACTAAAGGCAATGGATTGTAACCTCTCACTCCAGAACACATATATAACAATAACATAGAAATTACATTATTTTTATAGAGTATATAACTCATGTAGCTGTATTTCAGCAACAGAGGTCAGGTGTTAAAGCAGGATGTCTAGCAATCCTAAGGGTGCGTTCGGACGGACCAGTTAATAGTGCCACTGAGTGACACTATTATGTGGTGCATACTAGCCACTCAGTGGTGACACTAACTGGCATCACTGAGTGGTCCTGGGAAGGAATTTGCTGCAGAAGGCGCCACTGTAAACTTCCAATGACAGACTGGCTGGCTGCCGGTTGCAATTCGGCCACTAACAGTCGTCGGTGTGGAAACTTAAAGACGACCACTGTTGGTGGTGTCACTAAATGGTGCCACCTGTTGCAGTGATCTGCGTCTCCCTGGCACAGATGTACGAGACTGAGACCCGTGTGAAAGCACCCGATAGGAGAGAAAAGTAAAACATGTGCGCCATTGAGTGGTGCCACTTGGTGGCGCCACCGAGTGGTCCGTCTGAATGCGCCCTTATACCCCAGGAGTACCCCCCTCAATGATTAATGGCCTACAACTTCCTCCTTACAGTTTTGTAAATATGCATAGAAAACAATATAATAAATTAATATACAGTATCAAGTTAAGAGGCACAACTAGCATGTAAATGTGAGACCAATATATTTGTCCTGCATATGTTTTATATATATTATGTATAATTATATTCAATGTTCATTGCAATATGAACACAGGCACAGCAATGAAACCACACACATTGGTACAAAATATACACCAAGAAACATAATATGTATATCACCATCAACAAACACTCTTAAGCGTGCACATAAATATCATGAATTGCGCAAACACACACACACACACAGACACACACCACGCACAGACGCACACATATAATTACATGCATGCACTCGGAAACAAAGTGGCACACGCAACCCTCGCACCCTCCCCCCTCACCTACATATTATACAAACTCCCAACACGCGCACACACACACACACACAGTTGAAGGCAGCACACACACACATACAAACAAACTCGCACACTTAAAACTTCAGAAACGCAATCAGCAACATTGAAATTGGAAACAAAGAAACTCATTTAGTTTTCTCGATACTGGTCTAATGGAAATGCTTTGGCCAGCGGTGTCGGTGTGTGGAACGTATATGTGTTAAGGCATTCTGATTGGTTTGACATGCTGGTAGTTGAGAGTATTTAACCAAATACTTCCTTTTGGAATTGCTCAGTATTTGTTAATATATGTTCCAATGTTTGTATTCTTGTTAATGTTTGTGGTGCCTGTGTTTTCTATCATTATTTGTCTCTCTTTGTATTGAACAATATTTGTTTTTCTATGTGAGTGAGGGTGACAAAAGGCAGAACTGCCTGTGACGAGTGCCTCCACCAGAATTGAAAGAGTGACAGGGCCAATATCAAGGGATGTTCGAGCAAAAATGGCTGAACACACGGAGTTTGAAAAGATTTAAGTCATAGGAAGTGGGAAAGACTGATTTTGGAAGAGAGTTCTAGAGCTCCGCTGTTGTAGAAGAAAGATTGAGGATAACGTTTCACTCTTGGGTTGGAGAATTGCACAGAGTAAGGGTGGTATGTGTTGCAAGACGGGTGCTACGAGTTCTACGAAGGGGGGGGGGGTTTACACTGAGAGAGCTCGTATACGTATATTTGCCTCTTGCTATCAATATATCAATGTATTCACTATTTAATGTAGTGTGTATGTATTGGTGTTGGACTTTGCATAGCGTGTGTGTGTGTGTGTGTGTGTGTGTGTCTTTCTCTCTCTCTGTGTGAGAGAGATTAGGAATTGTGGTTGATTATTAAGCTGGTAGTTGAGTACACTTAACCAAATATTTACTGTATTATTTCCTCTATATTTTTGAATAGTTTAATATTACTACCATGTTATGAGAAACACTTTATTGACAACGTTTAACAGAGAACCTCTTCAGGTCTTGTTAACCCCTTGTGTACCGGCGACGTTTTTTGTATTTTATTATAGCTACATTTAGACGATTTTATGAATCTTAGGATGAATATATGGCAGCTAAAAGGATTAATTGAGATAGTCTGTAGCCTTTGAATGAGTAGACGTCCTTCATAAGTTGTACAAAATCGTCTAATAGTTGCCAGAACAGAATGAAAAGTACATCATCGGTACAGAAGGGGTTAATGACTTGAAGAAGCTATCTGCGAAACGTTGTCAATAAAGTGCTCCTCCTCAGATGTTGTTTACATTCATTCTGTCAACGTTTCAAAGAACATTTAACCCCTTCTGTACAGGCGACGTATTTTAGCTTTATTCTGGCTACTACTGTACGATTTTCTTCAGTTTAAAAAGGGCCAACAGCAATTAACAGGCTTCGACCTATCTCACTTAACTCCTTTTACTGTATACCTCAAATTCTTCTTAAAACTTCACAAACTCGTCTAAATATAGCAGAATATAATTAAAAAGACGTCGTCGGTACAGGAGTTAACATTTTGAAATATTTGTATTACTATTAACAATCTTGTAAATATTTGTGTTTGGCGTTTTCTATCACCGATATTTTCTAGCTAACAAATCTAAATATAGATTATGTTGGTTCTTATTTAGCATTGTATTTATAATAGCCTATTTGTTGTCTATATATATTTACTTACCATTCAATGTGTGTGTGTGTGTGTGTTTGTGACACATAAAGAAATAAACCCAGCATTAACAGTATCGTTTATTTACAAGAATATACCGTACATGCCATAAACGAAATTCATACAATATCTTTTACTAGGTTTTGTGTGAGTGGTCATTCCTTAGCGTATGAGACAAGGAGATGGAACAGACGGGGTCGCAGGCGCTTGCCTCTCGAAGAAAGACTGTGTTTGTGGTGAAATACAAACGGAACGACACGTAGTACAGAATTGTTCACTCACACAACATATAAGACACACTCACAACTTCGAAACCATAACAGATCTATTCTCAAACCAGTTTGTGCCTGACGTTACATGTAATGTGGTTCACGATAATATGTTGTCTGTTTATCTCTAATATTTGGTAATGTGTATGTAATAATATGAAAGTGTTTACCTTTAATGAGTTGATGTGTTATAAATAAATAACGATATTAATTTTATGTTGGACTACAGTTGTCGTTTTAAATTCTAAATTTGTGATATTCGAACTTTATAAAGTGTTTTGTATTATATACTAATGTAAACAATGTAAGTTGTGGTTAATAAACTAAACTAACTAACTGTGTGTGTGTGTGTGTTTTTTTTGTTTTGTGTGTGTGTGCGTGTGCGTGTGTGTGTGTGAGGTAAGCAAAGCATGGCTCGTATGTTTACACTTAATCTTACACGGAATCATAGACAAACAAATACCCCCACAGCTAATATTCCAATACACATGCATGCACACACACACCCACCCACACCCACATATACACCCAAACCCACACACATACACCCCCCTACACATTCATACATACACCCACACCCACCCACACACTACATGGACTATAACCAGAATGAGCCACGATATGCATCGTACATCACTCAGTAATAGAAAAAAGCGGCGGTAAGCGGTTATATGTCTTACAGAGAGAGAGAGATCTACATAGAGCTACACAGATCACACAGACCTCAAGGTCCTTACTAGGCAGTCTGGCCTTACGGCATATATATATATATATATATATATATATATATATATATATATATATATATATATATATATATATATATATCCCGGTATATATATATACACATATACACATACATACATACATACACACATACATACATATATATACAGCATATATATACATATATATACATACTGTACAGTGCACACACATACACATACATATTTTTTTTTTTTTTCATATCACTGCAGATAGAGGTCAAGCCTTCCCTTGAAAGCGTTTATTGTGTCGCTCTCCACCACTCTCCGTGGTAGTTTATTCCACTCTGTCGCCACACTATAGGTGAAGAAACTCTTTGTGACATCTAGGTTTGCCTTTTTGGTTTTTAATTTCATTCCATTTCCGCGAGTTTGATTAGTATTGTTTAATGTGAATAGTGCATTTACATCGACTTTGTCGAAACCTTTTAGTATCTTAAAGCACTCAATAAGCTGACCCCTCAACCTCCTCTTTTTTAATGAGAACAGGTTCAATCGTTTAAGTCTTTCTTCATATGATTTATTTCTTAATGAGGGTATCATCTTCGTCGCTCTACGCTGTACTGACTCGAGTCTTACAATGTCCTTGATCAGATAAGGTGACCAAACTGCACAGGTGAAGAAACTCTTTGTGACATCTAGGTTTGCCTTTTTGGTTTTTGTAATTTCATTCCATTTCCCGTGAGTTTGATTAGTATTGTTTAATGTGAATAGGCATTTACATCGACTTTGTCGAAACCTTTTAGTATCTTAAAGCACTCAATAAGCTGACCCCTCAACCTCCTCTTTTTTAATGAGAACAGGTTCAAATCGTTTAAGTCTTTCTTCATATGATTTATTTCTTAATGAGGGTATCATCTTCGTCGCTCTACGCTGTACTGACTCGAGTCTTACAATGTCCTTGATCAGATAAGTTAACCAAACTGCACACCATATTCATGGTGGGGCCTCACCATACTTTTGAACAGTCCGGCACTATTACGTTCTCATGTTTATATGTAAAATTTTCGTTAAATAAAGCCCAATGCTATGTTTGCCTTATTTGCAGGTGCTATACATTGGTCGTAAGTTTTTAGGTGTTCAGATATTAGTACCCCTAGGTCTTTTACTACCGTTGCGGTTTTTATTTGTTTGCCATTCATTTCGTATTTGTATTTCATATTTCTGCTACCAACCTGCAGCACCTGACATTTATCGACATTGAAGGGCATCTGCCATTTTTTCGACCACTCTGATATCTTGTTTAATATTATTTTTATTAATCTCACCACCACACCCCCAATGAAATCAATCAAAGTACATACGATCCACCGGGATTCGAACCCGGGTTATCACACACATATCCTTGCCACCCTAACCATTACACCACCAGGACGGTCAAAGGTTTATGCACACGCCCACGACTCATCATCCATTCTCGAATACTGATATTAATCTAATCATGTTCATACTCCCAACCGCACTATGGTAGCCTACTGTTTAAGTGAGAGGAAAGAATATTCATGGGGCACAGATCATATAGACCGGCCTCTCGAAGAAATATCCCTAAACCTACTAATAATATTATTTTTATTAATCTCACCACCACACCCCCAATGAAATCAATCAAAGTACATACGATCCACCGGGATTCGAACCCGGGTTATCACACACATATCCTTGCCACCCTAACCATTACACCAGTCTGACGGGCAAATCTGCACACGCCCACGACTCATCATCCATTCTCGAATACTGGATATTAATCTAATCATGTTCATACTCCCAACCGCACTATGGTAGCCTACTGTTTAAGTGAGAGGAAAGAATATTCATGGGGGCACAGATCATATAGACCGGCCTCTCGAAGAAATATCCCTAAACCGACTAATAATATTATTTTTATTAATCTCACCACCACATCCCCAATGAAATCAATCAAAGTACATACGATCCACCGGGATTCGAACCCGGGTTATCACACACATATCCTTGCCACCCTAACCATTACACCACCAGGACGGTCAAAGGTTTATGCACACGCCCACGACTCATCATCCATTCTCGAATACTGGATATTAATCTAATCATGTTCATACTCTTAAGTATCTGGGCAGTGTGTTGAGTAAAGATGGGACTATGGATGAAGAGGTGCGGGAGAGGGTACAACAGGGGAAGAGGGTTGTAGGAACGCTAAAAGCAGTAACAAGAAATAGGGTGGTCAGTAGGGAAGTGAAGAAGTCCTTGCATGACAGTGTGGTAATCCCGACACTGACTTACGGAAGCGAAGCATGGACGTTGGTTGAGAGACTCAGACCAAGAGTGAGAGCAGTGGAAATGAATTACTTAAGGAGTGCGTGCGGAGTTACATGGAGGGATAGACAGACTACGAGGAAGTAAGAAGGAGGTGTAGTGTGGAGGTAGATGTGCTGGAAAGTGTGAAAAGGAACAACTTGAGATGGTTCGGCCATATGGAACGTATGGAAAGCGAGAGAATGACTAAGAGGGTGTACGAGAGCGAGGGTGGATGACAGAGGGGAGAGGTAGACCGATATGAGGTGGACGGATGGAGTGAGGAACTACATGAACGAAGGCGGTGCTGGTTGGGGGGAGGGGCGTCGACTGACTGGGAAAGAGTTGCATGGGGGCGGTTCGTTCGTGGCCACCCCTTCGGGGATCACGGCCGCTGGCAATAAATAGATAGATAGATGTTCATACTCCCAACCGCACTATGTAACGCATTTCTATCATCTTCGTTCAGGACTGTATTTCCTATTTTTGTATCGTCGGCGAATTTGGAAATGGTGTTGTTTACGACTACATCAATATCGTTAATGTAAATGAGAAACAGGACCGGTCCAAGGACTGAACCCTGTGGAAACTCCACTAGTGACAGGCTCCCACTCCTATTCCACTCCATTTATCACCACTCTCTGTCGTCTGTCTGTAAGCCAATTTTTTTATCCAAGAATGATTTTCACCTTTGATACCTATCCTCTCCAGTTTAGCCAATAGTTTTCGGTGAGGCACCTTGTCGACAAAAAAAAAAAAGCTTTTTGAAAGTCCCAAGAAGATTCTATCTAGATGATTTCTTCATGTCGTTATAATGTGAATCAGTTTGTTATAAAGAATTCAATCAAATTTGTTAGGCATGACTATTTTTGATCTAAAGCCGTGTTGACTATTTTTTTGACTTAGGTTGTTTGATTCGAGGTGACTCTTATCTCTAACGATTTGTTTCCATGATTTGTCCTACAAGTGAATTTAGACTAATTGGTCTGTAAATTACCTCGCTTTGGCCTTGCTACCCCTTCTTGTATATTCGGCATAATGGTTTTCGCATCTTTCCAATCACTCGGTACAATCCCCTGTAGTCATGATAAGTTAAATAGTTGTGGTCAAGGGGTTTTTACTATTTCGTCCCTTGACATTCATACTTATTTTCGGGTGGAGCATGTCGGGTCCCGGGTTCTTATTTACATTTATATGACTCCACTTTGCTTTGTACTTCGGTAACACGGATGGTGAAATCTCGCTATCACATGAGTTGAGGTGTTATTTTCAGGGGTATGATCGATAACTTTCTTCGGTGAAAACTGAGGCCAAAATATTTTGTTGAGGCATATTTTTCCGTGTGTGTGTCACCTGTTTATTGGTCTGGCCATCCCCCCTTCTATTAGCGGTGCCGATTCCGCTTTTGATCTGTTTATTTTTATTTACAAACTGTAGAATTTTGGGGGGGTTTGTGGCACTCTCTCTGGCAAGATCCATTTTTTTTTTTTTCGTAATTTTGTTTGTTCGCCCTAATTATATTTTTTTTTCACTTCCCTTCTACTATTTTTGTACAAGGTTTTTAATTTACTTCAGTGTTTGTGGTTATGTTTTAAACAAGTTTGTGGAGTGATGTCCTTTTCCCTTATTAGCCTTGCCAATGTCTCCTACTGTACCAAAGGGGCATATACCCTTGATTTCGTATTACGTTTTTGGTTTTCATGGGTACAAATTGTTTATGCACGTCTGTAATTGTAGACTGTAAAATGTCCCCATAGTTCATTTACTTCGTTTATATTTATGAGGTTTTGAGTGTATGTTTTGATAGCGATTCCTTTAAGTCCGTTTTTTCCCATAATTTGCGTTTTTTACAGGGGTCCGAAAACCCATTCCTGTTTGTTTTTTTACTGTGGAATATTTGCTGATAACGTTTAGTCTTAGATTTTATGATCGTACGTTGCCAGATGTTCACACTACATCCAGTTTTGATAATAGATTTTCTTGGGTTGGGTGAATTACGAGGGTCTA
Organism: Paralithodes platypus; assembly: GCA_032716605.1. Lineage (NCBI taxonomy): Eukaryota > Metazoa > Arthropoda > Malacostraca > Decapoda > Lithodidae > Paralithodes > Paralithodes platypus. The sequence goes on from CM064566.1 coordinate 36,998,905, forward strand.
ATATATTCACTGTCTCCGCGTCGGCCTGTTTTTACGTGTTTGAGTCCAAAAAAATCCTGGATGAAGGCTTTGTCATTAGGCGTGACCTCAGCCATTTTGTTCCGGTCAGGGTATTCCAGTCAATTTGTTGGGGGAGGTTATAATGTCACCTAGTAAACCTGAGAGAGAGAGAGAGAACAAATATAATGCAAATAATTCTTGCAATATATCGCACCGAAATTTGTCAATTTAAGAGAGAGAGAGAGAGAGGAGAGCAGGAAAACAAAATATATGCAATGATTCTGCAATACATCACCCGAAACTTGCAATTTGAGAGAGAGAAGAGATAGAGAGAGAGAGAGAGAGAAGAGATAGTTTCTAAAGATAGATAGAGAGATAGCAAGAGAGAAAGAGAGAGAGAGAGAGACTGATTTGGAGACACATAGCATGAGTCTATCCACCCCAGTCCTATAACTCTCCAAGATCCTGCTCACCCCCCGCCCCCCCCTTACCAACCAAACTATGCAACATGCACTATTATACATATCGTTATTCCCACCACTTCCAAATAATTTTCCAAGTCTGTCTGTGTGTCTTCAAAAGTTTCCTAGCGCCTGCAATGGTACGGATAAATTTGGTTTCCGGTCGTCTTTCATGGGTTCTCACAGTGCATACGGAATGAAAGGACGGTGTGTGTTGTGTGTGTGTTGTGTGTGTGTGTTTTCGTTAGTGTGTGTGCGAGTGCGTGTATGTGTTCGTTTGTGTTTTGTGTTTGTGTGTATGCGCTCGTGTGTGTGGTGTGTTCGTGTGTGTCTGTGTGGTTAGTTGGATGGGTGGGTGATTGTTTGTTTCCTTGGACCGCGTGTAAGTGTGTTGTGGTGTTTCCTTGGTGTATGTGTTTGGAAGTGTAGATGTGTTACTTATCATTAAAAATTCTTGTGCTTGTATGGTTGTCATTGTTGTTACGCTATATTTTATGTGTGTGATGTTTGTGGTTAGTGTGGTTCCTCCTCTGATATTTGTGTTCCGTTGAAATTGGTTGTGTACTCGGAGTCTTGTGTATACTTTAGTAAGGCAAACAGTAGTATTGAAGCCATCCTGTGATTGTGGGGGGACAGTATCAATATAATATATATATATATCGATAAGGGTGCCCGCCCAACCTGTCCGACCCGCAGGAGGCACGTGGGGCATATTCTATTACCTTACCCCCAAAAGGGGTTCTTATTTTCCCTCTTATCCTCAGGAGTAAACATGTATTGTTTGCAGGTGGGTTTGGGTTGGTTGCATCTCTCGTCGCTATTCTAGGGTCGTCTAACTATAGTGGGGGTATAAGCAGTGGCCTCAGAGCTTTCTCCGGTGCATACCACCGGAAAATACGGCGTCCAGGCCATAATAATAGGCCCATGTATGTGGTGGAATAAAGATATTTCAAACTGCCTGCTTGCTAAAAAATGT